>PVKP010003628.1:0-31549 GCA_004027715.1 Plecturocebus donacophilus | reverse complement strand
GCTGGTGTTGAATTCCTGACCTCAGGTGATCTGCTCACATTGGCCTCCCAAATTGCTGTGATTACAGGCGTGAGCCACCACACCTGGCCACCTTTGCTTTTATACTGTTAATCAAACATGTCAAACTACCTGCTACTCTAGGTCCCCGTCTTCGCTGTCCCCTCAGCCTGACCCACTTGTCTCCTAGATCACACCTGGTTTCTCCGTTTCATGAGAGTCTCACCTTAAATCTGATCTCTTTGCATATAACTTATTTAACCTCCCAATCCAAACAAGCCTCTTTCAGATCAAAGAGCATTTATTATTTTCATTAAATAACTGGATTTTCTTATTTATAAGAATAAGTTGTCTGCTGTTCTCCTCTGGACTATGAGCTCCATGAGCATAGGGTTTTTGTCTGCTACAGCCTCAGTGCCAAGAATGGTGCCTTGCACCTAGCAGGTGTGCAGTAAATGTTTAATGAATGAGTAGATTGGAAAGAAAATGCAGGCAATGTGTACAAAGAAAAAATAATTGGAGTATCCTTGGAGAAACTCTAAAAGGCTGCGTAAGCTGGCTGACAGATTCCAGAGGACAGATTTAAAAAGAAAATATCTCTAAGGTGCAAAACATTTCCGTAAAAGACTACGGTCCAGGGACAAAAAGTGTCCTTCACTCTGTGTGTTAAAACTTCAACCCCAAACAAGGAGCTTCTTCCCTCAACCAATCAGGTGTCTCCTCTGAGGGTAGAGAGCATGGCACATATTCCAAAAATGAATGAGTATGTTTATTGGCCCACATCCCCCAAGACAAACCACTCTCCTCAAAGTTACAGCTGTCTCCAAAGCAGGGAAAAGCCTCTCCAATCAGCAAGTTACACGGGCAGACTTAACATATTGTACAATGTTGATTTATGGTGACAATTAAGAACGTATTACCAAAGTCTATTCACCATTAACATCCCTGGGGACTGGATAACTTCTAAATCTTCCGGCTACTCCCTCCCTAAAGGCTTGGATCTTGGCTAAGTATTCAGAGATTATAAATTTAACAAAGGACGAAAACTGCAAGAGGAGAGTCTTGAACAGCAAATAATGAGTTTAACCATCTTCTCAACTTCTCAGTGAGATTTACAATGCCTTCCTGCCTGAGGGCAAGGAATCTTTTATTTTGAAGTTTATAGCCTCTATCACTTATTGTTTTAGTTCCAGATGTGAGTCTGGCATTTGGATGGGATTCTTTTTGGAAGCCAGCATTCATCGGTTCAGCACACCTTTCCTTCAGATAATCTTTTTGGAGGACAGTGCAGTGACCAGAAGACAATGACTGCCATTTCCAAAGACAGGCACCTATGACTTAAAGAAGCTGCTGGATGTACAGACCCTGCAATGCATATTCATCTGACCAAAAAGCCCAAGGACAAGACTTCTAATACTTTGATATGAAATAACTCAAGGTCTAATTAATTCCATGGTTCTAGAGTTGGATTCTCACCTTAGGTGCAGCTGGGTCACCTCTGTGATCACCAGTACCAGCAAAGAAACATGAGCCAATCATTATCTACATAGGGTTGAACCGGCCAAGTTTGACAGCCAATCACATCCAGGTCACATTTTCTCAAAGTATGGGTCAGAGACCATTGGAATCACCTGGAGTGCTTTCAAAGGAAGAAAAATCCTCTCCACCAAATCTACAGAATCAGAATCTCTTGAATTTGGAATTAGGAAACTCCATTCTTTTTAAAAAAAGTTATGTGTAGAGGTGGGGTCTCACTATGTTGCCGGGTTAGTCTCAAACTCCTAGACTCAAGCAATCCTTCTACCTTGGCCTCCCAAAGTGCTGGGATTACAGGTGTGAGCCACCACCCTCAGCCGGAAATCTCCATTCTTAACATGCTCTATAGATTATTCTACTGCAATTTAAATTTTGGGAAACTGACCAAGCTTTTTTGGAATGCATGCAACCCAACCTGGAAGAACAAGTCACCTACTCCAGATGGAGACCTCAGATGGCACTAGTAAGCACCTCTCCGCCGTTCGTTATTTTCTTCTGAACATGTAACCCATCATCAGGGCCCCATGGAGAGAAAGGAAGATGAAATTCCTGAGGGGAGTTCATCTCTCTGAGATATGTACCTTTCACTGGACCACCCACCAGCATAACATTTCTATACAATCATGCTCAGTTTTGCGGTAAAATATGTATCTACAAAATATTTGGCACTCTTCTAGTTGTTAGAATATTTTTAGAAATGAAAATAACTTGAGAACTCAAGTAATGAATATACAATAGAAGAATTTCAGGTATCATGAGGTTGGTGGAAGAAAAATAATTTTACTCTATTTATAGGCAGTACTATCTATCCTCTCTCTGATGTTCCCTCAAAGAAGAGTCATGTAAAGTTTGGCTCCCAGGACATGTATTAGGGACTGGAAATTCATCCCATATATGAGTTTGAATTTCCAAAGTTATCTGGTAGTGAGAATTTCAGAGCATGGCATTTTGTCACAGGGTGAACTGTCCACCAAATGTAATAGGTGCTATGTGCAAGCATGCAGACACATGTACACTCAAATAAGCCTGGGAAAAGTACTATTCTGTTTGGCAGGAATGGGCAGAGAATGGTGGTTCAACAAACTCAAAGTTTACATATTCTAGTCACTAGAATCTTTCTTTTTTTTTTTTATTTTTATTTTTTTGAGATGGAGTCCAACTCTGTTGCCCAGGCTGGAGTGCAATGGTGTGATCTCAGCTCACTGCCAACCTCCACCTCCCAGGTTCAAGAGATTCTCCTGCCTCAACCTCCAGAGTAGCTGGGACTAAAGGCACATACCATCATGCCCAGCTAATTTTTTTTTTAGATGAAATCTCACTCTGTCGTCCAAGCTGGAGTGCAGTGATGTGATCTCAGCTCACTGCAACCTCCACCTCCCGGGTTCAAGCAATTCTCCTACCTCAGCCTCCTGAGTAGCTGGGATTACAGGCATGCACCACCATGCCCAGCTAATTTTTGTATTTTTAGTACAGATGGGGTTTTCTTATGTTGGCCAGGCTGGTCTCGAACTCCTGACCTCAGGTGATCCGCCCACCTTGGCCTCCCAAAGTGCTGGGATTACAGGTGTGAGCCACCATGCCCGGCCTATTCTGGTCACCAGCATCTTAACTGTAATAATCAAAAAGCACTAATAAACATCAGATATTCGTTTATAACATTTCTCTGACAAGGTACATTTTCACAACATGAGCCAGCTGTGATATGTCATGCTGACGTGATGATTATGTTAACTAACATTTGTTGGGAATTTTACATGTGTGGTAGGTGATCCTCACTCCAATGTATGGGTTAGGTGAATTTTTAAATCTTCATTTTACAGATAAGAAAACAAAATATTTCAGTGACCTGCCATGATTACAGAGCAGAGACGTGAGGGATAGGATTTGAATCCAGATGGTCTCACTCCAGAGATGACTTTTTCAGTAAACGGCCACAAAAGTAAATGTTTTTGGCTTTGTGAATCAAATGGTCTTTGTGGAAAGGACTCACCTCTACCACTGTGACATAAAAACAGCCACAGACAGCAGGTAAACAAGTAAGCATGTCCGTGGCTGTGTCAATAAAACTCTATTTATAGCTACTGAAATTAGAATTTCATGTAATTTTCATGCATCTTAAAATACTACTTTGGTTTTTTTTTCAAGTATTCAAAAATGTGAAAACTATCATCATCATGTGGTCCATACAAAAATGGCTGATGGGATGGATTTTGTCTGCAGGTTGTAGTTTTCAGACTCCTGCTCTATAGCATTGACCCTTCCAAGACTGAGACCTTGTCTTTTTCTACTACTGTGTGGTTGTGATATATTGAGCAAGTCATTTAACTTCTCAGTTTGCTTGCTCTTAGTCACTTAATCTTTTACCTTGAATGATGGCATGCAGTCAGCTATTCTACATTCATATTTTCATTTAACAAATATTTATTGAACCCATGCACTGGGCTAGATTTAGTCCCTGCCCTCCCTGAGCTTATATTTCAGCAGAAATAACAGATAAATAAGCAAGTACCTTACTTTCAGGACAACCAAATAGGCTAAGGAACTCAAAACCTATCAAAAGCATCATGGGGAAATTAGAAATTGAAGAGACTTTTTGGACACAGACAGTTCCATGCCAGGAGGGGGACCTCAAATCATACTTTCACGTCTCCTGCCCTAGTCTGATCCTCTTGGGGGGGCACTGAATTATCTGAATTATAGAACCTAGTACATTGCTCTAATTCTTTGACAAAGATACATTTATTTCTCATTGCCATGTAACAAGTTATCATGCACTTAGCAGCTTAAAACAACATATACTTATTATCTCAAGTTTTCACGGATCAGGAGTCTGAACATGGCTTAGCTGGCTCTTCTGCTCAGAGTCCTATGAGGCTGTCAATGAGGCCTCAGTTATGCTGTGTTCTCAGGTAGAGGTTTGAATAGAGAAAAAAATCAGCTTCCAGATTCATTCAGATTGCTGGAAGAATTCATTTTCTTGTGGCTATAGAATTCATGGTGGCTTGCTTCTTTGAGGCCAGGAGGATGGTGGAAATGAGTGTTCTCAGAGTCACAAACGTAGACAGACAGTGAAGGCCGTGACATCCCATCACCTTAGCCACACAATATAATTCAATGAAGGCAGTGACACCTGATCCATCACCTTTGCTGTACTCTGTTGGTAAGAAGTCACTGGTGCTACCACACTGAATGAGAGAGGATCTCCAAGACATTACACTGGAAAGCAGAGGTCACTAAGGTTGTCTTGGAATCCTGCCTGCCATAAAAGATGTCACCTAAAACATACGACTGATAGTGGTGCTAGGTCAAGGGGTTGTCCTTACCTTTAAAAAGCTAAGAACAGAGCCTGGCACACAGGAAGAACCAATTTTTTTTTTTTTTGAGACAGTCTTTCCCTGCTTCCCAGGCTGGAGTCCTGTGGCATGATCCCAGCTCACTGCAACCTCCACCCCCAGGGTTCAAGTGATTCTCCTGCTTCAGTCTCCCAAGTAACTGGGACTACACAACATGCAGGCCACCATGCTTGGGCTAATTTTTATACTTTTAGTAGAAACGGGGTTTCACCATGTTGGCCAGGCTGGTCTCGAACGCCTGGCCACAAGTGATCTGCCCACCTCAGCCTCCCAAAGTGCTAGGATTACAGGCATAAGCCACTATGCCCAGCCAGGAAGAACTCATTTTGTTTTTCTTATCATCTGCCACTATCATTATTAAGAAGGTTCCAGCCATGTCTCACCCAGCTCAGAGCATCATTCAGCCTCTCCAGGGTGATTTGGGACACTGGGATTCTGTATGCAGAGCGCAACTTCCCTTCTCTACCTCCAAGGATGCCTATGCATCACCTACTGAGTCCACATCAACTCTGACATCATGAACTTCTCATGCTGGACCTAATGGCTCTGTGCCATCTCATTTTCCAGGTGGAAATGTTTCCATCAGAGATAGGGTATGTCAACTTTTCCCCCATAACCTCTGAGCTAATTTGCTTTAGTTCAACAAATTCATCTTACAATCTTTTATTGTGTGTCTACCACATATCAAGTGCCAGGCTTTCTCCTTCTCAGTAGGCTTGCACCAATCCATAATCCCAAAATTGCTTCTCATTTTGCCTCTTTTAATTTGGATTCTCTGTCGCTTTTTCCCATTCTAGTTAAGATTAGGTCCATTTTTTAAGGGCAATATCTACAGCTTTGTGCCGTTAGAGAAACAGTGCATCTTACTGACCTGCTCTCTTATTGTATAGAAATGTAGGAAACTGAAGTTTCTTCTCTCACCATGTATAATATACATATGGAGAGAGATATATTTTATATATTTAGAAATAAATATACTATATAAATATATATGTAGATATATATATATATATTTCTTTTTTTTTTTTCTCTGCTGCTTTATCTGCCTTATCCTGTCATTTAGATTCAGATTGCACCCTATCTCCCTTCTGATTTCCCTCAAAAAACTCTGGAAAATTCGTTGACTTTTTTTTTTTTTTTTTTTTTTTTTTGCCTCTGATCTCCTAGAAATTCTTTTGAAAAGATTTCCCTCACACTAAAAGATTCAAGTGACTGTCACTATATAATTAGTAATAATAATAGTAATAATAATATTACTAATAATGATGATATTAATAACAACTAATATTGCTAGAGCTCTTCCTGTATTCTGGGGTCTCCTCTAAGATCTTTGCCCATTTTAGCCTATTTCACCCTCATTTTGGATACCAGGAAACTGAAGCATAGAGAAATTAAGTAACTCGTCGAAGGTCACACTACTCAAAAGTGACAGCTGAGATTCATGCTCAAGCTGTCTAATTCCAAAGTCTACACTTTTAACCATGGTATAATTTTGCCTCTTCACATAGATCATGAGAAAAATGTTAGTGGAAACAGAATCCCATATCCAGAAATAGACTATGAGGAAAATGTTAGTAGAAAGAGAATCCCGTATCTAGAAATACACTTTGAATCCAATTAACAGGACAAGGTAGTAGGGAAATATGGGGAGAAAAAGGGAAAATTTTGACTCTTCGCCCCTATGAAATGCGAGTGAGGGTGAGGTCAGTAGGGCGAGCTCTTTCTCTGACACCTCAGTGCTCTAAATACTGCTTTTACCAAATCATCCCAGCTGATGTACAATGTGAGAAAAGGTAACACTGAATCCAAATTAAAACAGCCGCAATGGGAAAGGATATGGGTTCAGGCAAAAACAGGGTCAAATCCCAGTCTAAGATTTAATATCCACCTGAATATTGGGGGACAAGAAGTTTATGCCCAATTTCATTTGAGGAAATAAATGTCTGTTTCTAAAATCAAGCTAGTAAATTACAAATGGATTCTTATCCATTAATTAGAACACAGTTATATTTCTAAGATACATATTCTAGATAGTGATGTTATTTATTTTATTTTATTTTTACTCATATATATTCTAGAAGGGGGTGTTGTTTATTTTATTTTACTTAAATTGCTTTATATTTTTTCAGGACAACAAAATCAAGATATACAAAATTATAAATCATATTTAATCTTTAAATATTATAATATTAGCACCAGGCGTGATGGCTCATACCTGTAATCCCAGCACTTTGAGAGGCTGAGGCAAGCAGATCATTTGAACTCAGGAGTTTGAGATCAGCATGAGCAACATGATGAAACCCCATCTCTACAGAAAAAAATACAAAAAATTAGCTGCGTATGGTGGCAAGCAGCTGCAGTCCCAGCTACTTGGAAGGCTGAGACAGGAGAATTGCTTGAGCTGTGGAAGTTGAGACTGCAGTAAGCCATGATCACGCCACTGCACTCCAGCCTGGATGACAGAGCGAGACTCTGTCTCAAAAACAAAAGTTATAGTACTAGTACTCCACATGGGGCATTTCACTTCATTTCTTTTTTAAAGGAACTAAAACTTTTTATATTTTAGTTTGTAGTATTTGGTGGGAGACTGCAGTCCATTTATTCAGCAAATAGTTACTTACATTGTATTAGTATGTTTTCATGCTGCTAATAAAGACATACCGGAGACTGGGAAGAAAAAGAGACCTAATTGAACTTACAGTTCCACATGGCTGGGGAGGCCGCAGAATCATGACAGGAGGCAAAAGGCATTCTTCCATGGCAGTGGCAAGATAAAAAATGAGAAGGAAGCAAAAGCGGAAACTCCTGATAAACCCATCAGATCTCAGGAAACTTATTCACTATCACTAGAATAGCACAGGAAAGACTGGCCCCATGATTCGATTACCTCCCCCTGGTCTCTCCCACAACATATGGGAATTCTGGGAGATACAATTCAAGTGGAGATTTGAGTGGGGACACAGTCACACCATATCATTCATTTACAAGGATAATAATTGCTATGCTTCTACATTAAGCCAGGCTCTGTGCTAAACTCTTGGTCTGTGAATGGCTTATCCAGAACAGACCCATTCTTTAAACTTAAAGTGCTTACTTTCTATTGAGCATTGAACCATAGGAGATTGCAAACATTCAATCATTTTTTACTTACAAGAATGGCAATTTCCTATTATCTAACATTATAAAAGGGAAATACATTAAATGATTACACAAATGGAAGTAGAATTATAATCTGAGATAACAGCCATGTAGGAAAAATGTAAGGTTCTACATCAAACAGGAAAAGGAAAAGGCTAGTTTCAGAATGGTGTTGGAGATTCTTCTTTTCTACCCCACGCTGCTTTCCAAGTGCAGAAAAGTCCATTAATCAATCAGTCCTAACCTCCTTTCATCCTCCTCCACAGGTAAATTAGGGAGAGAACTGCTGTTGGGCCCCTTCCTTCTCCTTCCTCTTAGGAGCTAACCACCAGAGAAAACCTGCTTTGCTCTGTTCCTCCATGCTACATTTTTTGTTTTGTTTTTATTGTGGTAGATATATATAACACAACTTACCGTGTTAACCATGTTTAAGGTACATTTCGGTGGCATTAAGTTCATTCACATTGCCGTACAACCATTACTACCATCCATCTGCAGAACTTTTATCATCTTCCCTAAACTGAAACTGTTCCCATTAAACAACTCCCCATCCTCCCTCTCCCCAGCCCCTGGTAGCTACCATGCTACTTTCTGTCTCTATGTTTGACAACTTTAGATATTTCATATGAGTGAAATCATACAGCATTTGTATTTTGGTGACTGGCTTATATCACTTAGTATAATGTCTCCACGCTTATCCATATTGTAGAATGTGTCAGAATTTTCTTTTTTTTAAAGACTGAATCATATTTTATTATGTGGATATATGACATTTTGTTTCATTTAATGACATTCTTTTATCAATGGACATTGGAATTACTTCCTCCTTTGGCCATTGTGAAAAATACTGCTATAAATACGGATGCAAAAATATCTGTTCAAGTCTGTGCTTTCAATTGTTTTAGGTACATATTCAGAAACAGAATTGCTGGACCACATGAAAATTTCATTTAATTTTTTAAGAAACCACCATACTGTTTTCTGTAGTGATCACACCATTTTACTTCCTCACCAGCCATGCACAGGGTTCCAGTGTTTTCCACATTCTCACTGACACCTGTTATTTTCCTTTTATAAAAACAATAGCCTGTATCTTCTAATGGGTGTCCAGTGGTAACCCCTTGTGATTTTGATTTGTATTTCCCTAGTGGTTATTGATGTTGATCATCTTTTCATGTGCTTATCAGCCAATTGTATACCTTCTTTGGAGAAATGTCTATGCAAGTTCTTCCTCCATTTTTAAATCACGTTTTTTGTTTGCTTGTTGTTGAGTTGTAGAAGTCCTTCATATATTCTGGATATCAATCTCTTATCATGTATATAATCTGCAAATATGTTCTCCAATTCCATGGGTTCCCTTTTAACTGTGTTGATAGTGTGCTTTGATGCACAAAAGTTCAAAATTTTGATATATGGCAATTGATCTATTTTTTCTTTTGTTGCCTATACTTTTGGTGGCATGCCATGCTGAAGTTTTACAAAGGCAGGCCCACCATGGGGCATCCTGTCGGGTCAGATGATGTCTGTGACTAAGTGGTGAGTTTAGTTAATTCTGGATTCAGTATAAAACTCTTACTCACAGAAACGAGACATATTCTCCAACATCAGCTTTTCTGATTTAACAAAGATGTATTTTGATCTCCATCTGAATCACTCTTTGACTTTTTCTTAATTTGTTTAATATCAACTTATGTCCCTGTCCCAACACCAAAAGGAAGCTGGGCATATATGGTTTTAGGATGATATCTCAAAAATGCATAGAAGTTAACAATTTAAGGGAAAAGAGAAGAGTAGATTGTTCAAGGCAATGACAAGAGAGTATACAAATGCCCTATGGTAGGAGAAGTAAAATATTTTCAAAACACACACACACACAAAACCTAAAAAGGCTGATAAAAACCAGATAGAAGAGAGCAAAAAGAACGGGGTGAAAGAGGAGGTGCCAGACTGGAGTACGGCCAGAGTTCCCCATCGGCAGGATCTTGTAGCATATTGTGTCTGCCTTTAACTAGAAAGAGTTAAGCCTGTGATCCTTAAAGGTTTGCTTACCCTCATTTCTGAGCATGAATAATGGAAGCATCAGATTTCCCCTAAAAGGTGAGGATTCCTATTGAACAATACAGATAAGCATGTCATTTTGCTGCCACCAAAGCCTTAGGTCAGAAACACTTTAATTGTCTAAGAAGATTCCCTTATATCAAAAATGGGAAAACAAAATCATGAAAAAGGCAACGCAAATTAAACTAACAAAATAAAGTGTGTGGAGTGGGAAGACATAAAAATTATTATTCCCCTAAAATTGTCCAGAAACAGAAATAAAAAATAATCTTCCCAAAATGCATTTGGCTATTAGAAATATAAACACTTTGCCTTAGCCTTTGGAAAGGGATTACAGAAAAAAACAGGAAGACATTGATAACACTTTCTTCTGACTTGTTCAATCAACCCACAGTACCTAGGACTACACGGAACTATATTACCTCATTTAATTCTCACAACTTCCCCAAGAGGGTGGGTACTACCATTATCCCTATTTTGCAGATTAGAAAATCAAGGCATTAAAGAGGTGAAGTGAATTCCCAACAGTTACCCTACTAATGCATAATGGATGAATTAAAAATCAGGTTTGGGGCCAGGAGTGGTGGCTCATGCCTATAATCCCAGCACTTTGGGAGGCCGAGGCAGCTGGATCCTGAGGCGATCAGGAGTTCAAGACCAGCCTGGCCAATAAAACCCCATCTCTACCAAAAATTCAAAAATTAGCCAGATGTGGTGGCACACACTGAAATTCCAGCCACTCAGGAGTCTGAGGCAGGAGAATGCCTTGAACCTGGGAAGCAGAGGTTGCAGTGAGCTGAGATTGCGGCACTGCACTCCAGCCTGGGCGACAGAGCAAGACTCTGTCTCAAAAAAAAAAAAAAAAAAAACAAACAAACAAACAAACAGGTTTGTCTGCCAGAATTTATGTTTCTAACCACTGTAACAGCCTTGTTCGCACAAATTCTATCTCAGAGAAAAGAACAGGCATCTTTGGCCAGCTTAGAGAAAGGATCCTTCCCTAAATATGAGGAAATTTTCACATTGGATTGTCCATTTATTTAGCCAGTTCCAGGCCCTGATGACAAACCTGTAGAGTATGCACAGCTTCCGCTGAGTGACTGGGAAAGTTGAGGGAGAAAGCAAAGATGGACGAACTGTAAGAATGTAGATCCAATGAGAAGAAAAAAGACCAGGAATTAAAGAGGAAAGGAGTCATCCTCCTCCCAAAAGGGTAACCGTTTTAATTAAGCTGCTTACCTGCAGTCACCTTTTCATCTAAATATTAGCTTCTCCCATCTAAAAACTGAAATGCAGAATTAAAGAGAGATATTTCAAAATAAGATACATGCTTCCTCATTCATTTATTCTCTGACATTAATTTATGGAGCCCCTCGTCCACGCCAGGCAGTTGGAGCACTGGATGAAACAAAGATCCCGTTTTGTGTAAAGTTTATATCCTACCGAAGGGAGACAGACAATAACCAATAAACTAACTAAATAAATAAAGTGTAAAATGTGTAACAGAATTTTTTGAAAAGTTCATTAATAAGGGAAATCAAAAGTATTGGAACAGGAAAAGGGAGAATAGTTGCAGTAGCAAAACATCCTCACTAACAAGGTGAGGTGCTGTCCTCAAGTGGTGTTCAAACTGCCCCTTTTAGCATCAATTCCCTTCAGGCTGTTCTTGGGCAAATATTACCTCAAACACATTTCCTTTCAAGGTGTCCTTAGCCCTGGCATCAGTTGCAAGAGGACAATGACATCGTCTCATCCTCAAGGATGGGTCCAAGGGAGACCATGATGTGTGGCAGGATTGCTGAATCCAACCAAGAAGAGGACTCTGTAGCTTCTTTTGCGTGTCTTATCCCCAGGTATCCCTGGATGGAAGGGGAGAAGGCAAACCCAACCTGAGGAAGCCAGTCCATGCGAGTATAGACCTCAATGTCAAGGTGGTTATAAAGACAGATGGAAAGGGGGACCCACACTTTTTTCTACCCACATTTATCTTCACTGGCTGGGAGAGAGTTAGCCTGGCCAGCAAGATCCCAGGGGCTGGGGCTAAAAGACAATCTCTTTATCCAAAACCATGGATGAGGATGAGGATTGATGATGATGATGATAAAATGTCGGTGGTAGTGACGATGATGATAAAATGTTGGTGGTAGTGATGACGATGATAATGCTGAAGATGAAGATGGTGATGTGATAATGATGATGACGGCGGTGGTGATAATGAAGATGATATGGTGACGATGGAGATGATAATGATGGTGAAGATAATGACGGTGATGGTGATGGTGATGAAGATGATGATGTAGATGATAATGATGGTGATGAGGATAATGGTGGTGATGAGACTGATAATGATGATAACAATGACTATTACTATGTATTATGCTCTGGGCCAAGCACTTTATGAATACTAAACAATCAGCTTACATGACAAACCCCATGACATCCCCATTTTACAGATGAAGACATTGAAGCTTCTGAGTTGCTTATCTTTGTCTCACGAAAAATAAGTGGCAAAAGCCAGATTTAACTGCATAACATCTGGGTTCCAAAATGGAATCAGGAGAGTATTGATGGGAGTGGAGATACGCCATCTGATAAGTCAGAAAAAAGAGGCAGAGTAGTTGGCTAAACCAAAGAGCCACCAATAAAAGAAAAACTGTAATACTAGATGCATGATATAGTTTGGATATTTGCCCCCTCCAAATCTCATGTTGAAATGTGATCCCCTTGGTGGGAGGTGTTTGGGTCATGGGAGAAAAACCCTCATGAATGGCTTGATGTCCTCCTCACGGTAATGAATTAGTTCTAAGTCTATTTGTTCACATCAGAGCTGATTATTAAAAGGAGGCTGCTTCCTTCTCACTTGCTCCCTCTCTCACCTGGGCCATACCCACAACCCCTTTTGCCTTTCACCTTGATTGTACCTTCCTGAAGCCCTCACCAGAAGCAGATGCCAGCACTGTAGTTTTTAGGCAGTCTGCAGAACTGTGAGCCAAATAATTTTCTTTATAAATTAACCAACTTCAGGTATTCCTTTACAGCAACACAAAATGGACTAATGCCATACATATTTGCTGCCTTTCCTTCTCCTCCTGTTTGCTAAGGATGTACATTTTCTGGGTCTAAGTAGTGAGTGATAGGAGAGGCACATTACAGAAGTCAGAGGGGCAACGTTAATCTAAAAATATAAATTGAAGCGAGTAGGTTAGCAAGACCACAATGCACACTGTGGCTGAGTTGAGAGTTAAAAGTTCTGGATTTGGGAAAGTAGAGGAGAAACTAACTTGAGAACCAGTATGTCAAGGGAAAGAGGGAGAGGAGGCTAGGGTAAAGGTCTGCTCTAGGTCATAGATGGAATCTCTCATGATGGTTGTTGAGAAACTTCAGTAAAGATGTGAACTGGGTCTTCTTAATTAGACTTTTCTTTCACTGTTGAGGCTCCTTCCTGGTGTCATCCATTCAGGGAAGACATAGCCTCCCAACTAGATCTCTGCATTCAGTTCCCTCTTGCCATTCCCCTCATTCTCTGTTTTTCAGTCTGTAGCCAGAATGCTCTTTTAAGACACATATGAGATTGCATCATTACCCACAACCCACACTTTAAAACTGAGGCATCATGAGAGATTCAAACTCCTAAACACAGCTGATAAGGTTCTCTGTGATCTCGCCCCTGTTACCTCACCGACTTTATCTCTTTGTCATTTGATCTCTCATCATTCTTTAACCACTGCCTCCTTTTGAATGCACCTTGCTCCTAGCCACTCAGGGCCTTTGTATGTGTTATTTCCTTTGCTTTTTGTTAATTCCTATTCACTTTCCACATCTCATCTCAAACATCACCTCCTCAGAAGACTCTTCCTTGAACATCCCCTCATGAACCCCAGACTACAGTAGGCCTTCCTGTCTCATTAGCCCTTACATTGCTTTTTCATGGCATTGTTATCACACGTTATACATGTGATCTATGCTCTTCTCAACCTCTTCCCTGTAAATCCCATTAAAGCAAAATAGTATTTTGGTCACTACTGTGTATTCAAAAATTAGCACAATGCCTAGCCCCCTCCACCCCCAAGGAATGAGAAAAATAAAATGGGAAGAGTGGCCTCAAGTTTCCCATCTTAACCTGAGCTTTGAGAAATATAGATATCCATGGGGGTGACCTTGGTTGCTGTGGGTAAAATGAGGTCTTTGCTGAGAAACACTGTTAGCCAACAGTGCAATGGCTGCTGCAGGGCCATAAGCTAAATATGAATAAAACATACTTTATAATATGAGAAAATTTATGTCATATAACAGAGTAACACTCAAGTTCTGTGTTGACCTTCGGCAGGTTACAAAGGTGATCTGAGACACAATATTCTATTTTCCTTTATGAGACAAAGTTTCACTCTTGTTGACCAGGCTGGAGTGCAATGGCGCGATCTTGTCTCTCTGCAACCTCCGCCTCCTGGTTCAAGCAATTCTCCTCTCTTAGTCTCCTGAGTAGCTAGGATTACAGGCACCCGCCACCACACCTGGCTAATTTTTTAAAAAAATATTATTACTAGAGATGGGGTTTCACCATGTTGGTCAGGCTGGTCTCTAACTCCTGACCTCAGGTGATCCACCCAAAATGCTGCGATTACAGGCATGAGCCACTGCGTCCAGCCCTAAGACTCAATATTCTCATCTGTAAAGTGGGGCTAATGGTAGTCCAGGTCTTATTGTCTTATTGCAAGGATTCAATGAGATAACATATATAAACGGCTTAACACAGCTCTTGGGACGTGTAAGACCCCATTATTAATGGTAGCTATGCCAAACCAGATCATCTACATCAGTACTATCCAATAGAACTTGTAGCAACGATGGAAACATTCTTCTGTGCTGTCCAATATGATAGCCATTAGCTACCTGTAGCTATTAGGCATTTGAAGTATGACCAGTGTGACTGAGGAACTTAATTTTCAGTTTATAGCTAGTGGTCACCATATTGCACAGCATACCACTCTAGACTGGAGTCTTCATCCACTGGTTCTGGGGTGATGCTGTCCCAGGTACTAAAATTCTAGATGTTCTGATCACTTGTTTGTTTCATGGGCAAAGGAAGCACTCCTTGGTAAATACCACTGAGTAGCTTCTGTATCACTAGACAACTGCTGTTCTGGGGCTTCTTGGAGAAGCTTGACATAGCCACAAAGAGTGAGCAATATGTGTTTCTTGCCCCTCTATATTTCCACATTCTCATTATGATAACAGCCAGTACTTACTAAGCTCTTGCTCTGTGACAAAGTCCATTTTAGAGGTTTGTCTCACTTAATATGCTTGAAATTCTATGAAGTAGACCCCATTACAATTCCCGTTTTGGAGGAATCTGTTTAGAGGTTCACAACTCATAGTGGTCGATCCTGGATTTGAATTCAAGTAGCCTGAGTTTGGAATCTGTGCTGTAACCACCAGCTAGACTCCCTCCTGGTACTAGGTTCCAAGTTTAAAACAACAGAAGTGAACTCTATTTAACTTAACCAGTAAAGGGATTATTAGAAGATTCCCCAGAAGCTCACAGAATCAAAGAGAAAATTAGACTTTGAAAATGGAGAAAAAAAATCAAGGCAAATTAAGTGGTCAAAATCATCTAAACTCTCACCCTTGGAAGAGTCCATTAAGAGTGCCTCCACCTCCTCTGCAGCTTGTTCTTTATGTCAGCAGCCCCAGACTCCAGGACCTAGGAAGAAACATATTATTAGCTGACCTTGGGTCTAAAAAGCCCACACTCTATCATCCAGAGATCATGGGAAGCAAATTCTGGCCTTCTAGGTTCCATAGCAGAAGCAGCAGCCAACTGTATCTTCAAGTTCAGCTGTTAATGATCCCCTAAACATAGTAAATGGGTTAGACGCTGAGCAGATAAAAAGTTATAAACATTCACTACCCACTGCCCTTACCTACATCCTTATAAATGTTGTCATTAATAGTGTGTTTTTCTTTCCAGGCTACAAGATACTGCTTCTAGCCAAGTAAGCATAATCAAAGTCCAGGCTCCTCATCTGGGTATCTTTAAAACTTAACAGAAAGTTATCATTTGGGATTTTTTAAAAGAGGTTATTTGCCATGCTCCAATCATTCAAGTACTGCCTTCACAATTTTCTGTCATATTGGTGCATCACTGCTCTATTATTTGCTTAATATTTCTCTTCAAACAGAATCTACATTTTACTTGATTCATTTTAAAAGGAAACTTTATATTACTGCTGAGAACATGAGGTTAGCATACTAGCTAAATTTCATCTCCTAATTGTCATTAAAATATACATAAAATTCTGAATGTTTTTTAAGTTTATTCAGGAACCGTCTAAAAGCATCCTCTGCTCCAGAGGCACTGCTGTAATGTAAATAACCATCTTGCAGTTTTCCATAAGGTTGCAGTGATGTGAGATGGATAGTGATGCCTGGAGAGAATAGAGGAGGCTCAGTTTTTACCACCAGAATTCAGAGTTGGGGACCTCTGGGAAATATACCTTAGCATTCTCTCTTCTTCCTTGTTTGACCTCAATCAAGTCCCATGATTCTTTTGTCTCTTGGTCCACTCAACACCAGTACTTGAGTCACAAACATGTAATGCAACACAGCATCTGCTTGCATCGAAGACACACTGTCCTCTGTACTACCCAAAATGCTATTTAGGATTCACATTTATCTTCTCCTAAGAAACAGAAATCAAAGTCTTACACTTTCTGTGTACTGCTTTTATCCCAGACCCAACAAAGTGACAGGCTAACCAAATAAACACAAAATCAAACAAACATGAGCCTTCAAAAAAAAGGAGGTGAGGAGCAAGGGGAGATGGGGAAAAGAGGCAATTCTGTTCAGGAATAGACTCTTTTCTTTCCAGTTAAAGCAATGAGCACATCTATTTACACAACATAGATCCACCTAGGACTACCTTTGTCCTGCAAGGATATAAATGCTGCATTAAAACGACTTTCTCTTTGCACAGAAAGTCCTGTAAACATACCTGCCGTGAATGCAAAGCAAGAAACCCAGCTGGAAGGAGAAAGGTTGGAGAAACCTAAGAAGGAAATATTAGACATCTCTGCCCTGTACACAGATTTGCTCTCTCCCCATCTTTCTTTCTCCTCGACTCCTCCTCTTCTCCCTTCTTCCCCCTCCCTTCTTCTTTTCCTCTTTCTCTTCCTTCTCCCTTTCCTTTTATTCCTCCTCCTTCTTCTCTCTCTCTCCTCCTCCTCATCTTCTCCTGCTTCCTACTTCTTGTGGAGGAGATGAGAGCAGGTGGCCAGAATTCATGGCCTGGAGAATTCTGGATCCCAGCAACAAAGACACTGTCTTGGAACAAGAGCTGCCATGCTGGTTTTCCTAAACTGAAGAAACTGCTCTCCACATCTCTGATCTTCCACCCAAGAAGTGGGAAGGCCACAGGAAATTCTTTCAGAGCATTTAGCCCTAAGTTCCCCTGTTTAATATAGTTGACTGAATTCATTAATCAATTAATGAGTAAGTCACACTGCTCCAGGTTAATACACATGCCAACGCAGCAAGAGACTGGAAACACACAAGAGAAACGAAGAAAGTGAAGAGGCTTCCTCTGCAATACTGGAGTATTTACTTTGAGTGCAGTGTGAGTTCAGCAAACATCTGTTTATTCAGAGTATGAGCAACTTTCTCAAAGTAACCAGAAAGACTTCTCAGAATTTTAAAAGAACAGTTGATGCTCTTAACCATAACATGCTCAGCTCTTAGGAGATTTTGAAGTGCTCTCTGAATCAAAAGAAGATATTTCCCCCCTCAGGAGTTTTACAATAAAATGTGTTCCAACTTTCTAAAAATGCGCTGAAAGTGTAGGTTTTCCGGGGCAGTTCCCAGTTAAGTTGGATTTTCTATTCACCAAATAACCCACTTCTCAACCATTCCAGGGCACGTGGGCCAAGGAGATGGGGAAAACAAGATGGAAACCTTCACCCTGGGCTTATGCTAGGACGGCTGTGTTGTCATTTAAAGAGCACTGATCTTTGAGTCTAGAAAACTGCATGGAAACCCTAGCTCTTTGGTTTACCAGAAGGGTGACTGTGCAAGCCTCTCAGAACCTCAGCTCTCAATCTGCATAGTGAGAAAATTACTTTGTCTTTAGAAAGCGGCTATAAGAGTGAAATAAGAAAGGGTGTGAATGAGTGCCACAGAACAGTACTCAAATGCAAGGAATAATTACTGTCATTTATAACAACACACTCTCAGCCTTGAGTTATCCTCTCATTCTTTCTTCTCTTTTTCCTTTTCTCTCTCCCTCCTGGGGAGCATAATAATGCCTTCGATAACTATTGCTTATGAAAATTACATCTCTCCATTAGTTCTCTTTACAGAATAAATTTCATTGAAATCCATTAAAATATTCTAGACAACATGCCTACCTTAAAGGTGTTATTAATCGCGATTTTATTTTGAGATGTTAGTCTAAGGGAAACAGAGGCTAGGCTTTAGACATCTGGTACTACGGTGGATTTTGTTAGAGTTAGGACACTCCTTTCAAACTGTCACCAAACAGAAAGACAGGGAAAGAAAGCTGGACAATCAGCAAATGCCTAGCAATTAATCCAACGTCAAGATCTCTAATTTGTTTATAAAGGTGGTAATGGGTTGAGAAGGGAATGTTTTGCCTGAAATTAAGTATCCAACCAAATGGCAAGTTTATACTCTGCTTATTCTCAAGATATGAAAATGCCTTAAAAGTTTTTCAGATTATTTCTTCAATCTTTAGGAAATGAGCCTCTGATTGGATGGATGGATAGATGGATATATAGATAGATTAGACAGATATTAGACAGAAATAGATAAGATAGATAGACAGACAGACAGGCAGGCAGACAGGCTGGGCACAGTGGCTTACACCTGTAATCCAAGCACTTTGTGGGGCCTAGGTGGGGGGATCACTTAAGGTCAGGAGTTCAAGACCAGCCTGGCAAACATGGTAAAATCCCATCTCCACTAAAAATACAAAAATTACCTGGGCGTAGTGGTGCGTGTAATCCCAGCTACTTGGGAGGCTGAGGCATAAGAATTACTTGAACGTGGGAGGCAGAGACTGCAGTGAATCAAGATTGTACCACTGCATTCCAGCCTGGGTGACAGAGTGAGACTCTGTTGCAAATAAAAAAAAAATAGATAGATAGACAGACAGACAGATAGATAGACAGACAATACATATCAGTAAATAGATACAGAGATAAATTCAGATGTAGAGATGAATACATAGATTAATTAAATTCAGATGGAGTATTTCTCCTGTCCATTAGGGCATACAAAACAAAGAGACTTAAGAAAAATATGCAACATGGCTGAAGGAAACCAAAAAAGTCATCTTATCCCATCTTCTCATTTTTAAAAGGTAAAGAACTGAAAAGGGGATTAACTTACCCCAGGTCACAAACCCAGTACTGCAACTGTTATTACTAATAGCTGATGTGCATTAGACACCTACTGCACACCAGGTTTTGCACTAAGCTGTCTAAGTGTGATATCTCATTTAATCTTCCCAGGACAATCAGATTGCTGGTCTTACTAATTCGAAAACTGAAACTCAGAAGGGGGAAGCAATTTGTCTGAGGTCACTCAGCTGGTGAGATACACAGACAGACTTGAAACTGGAGGAATACACTAAGCTACCCTGAACCCAGGACTCCTGGTTTCCAGTGTAGTACAAGGTCCCTTTATATATTTCGACCTGAAATTTTAATCTAAAATATTTCTTTCCTTCCACTGGTAACTGGAAATTCACTTTTGTAAATGAACTTAAAAAAAATAATTACCTTCCCGAATTGCACCTTCCCTTTTTTCTAGTGAAAGCTATTGCACGCACTGAGGACTCGTTCAGCTGGGGCCGGGCTGCCCCATAAATAAGTCATGCCTGGGTTGATCTGTGTGGCTGTCACTGTATATATAATAAAAGAGCCAGTGTCAGGGAGCAGCCAACACTCACCTCCTTGAGCACATGTTTCCAAATTGCCCTTGACAGGTTATGAGCAGAGCATTTCAAAGGAATGCATTAAATACAGCACAAGTGCTTTGAGAGTCTGCCTTTCTACATCCCGGGGCTGGCACTTTGATTTCTTCCAATTCCATTTGGTTTTCCCCTTCCTACCAGAAGGAAGGAAGCTGAGAGCAACTCCTGGGGCAGCTGGTCTGGCTGCAGGGTTACTCTCCTGGCCTCTGAATATTAGAACAGAACTACGAGTTGATGAGGTACCTGGTATCTGAGGCTAAGAAATATGGGTTTAAATCCTGGCTCAACAATTTACTAGCCACATGGCCTTCAGCAAGTTTTTTTGGCCTCTCACTTTTTCAACTATAGAATAGAAATAATAGCCCTCTCCTCCAGAAGCTTATAGTGGGGATAAAATTAGCTTCCTAATAATAGCTAATATTTATTCTGTACTCATTGTGTATCAAACACTTCACTAAGCACTGAACATGTGTGGATTACTTATATAATTCTCATAAAGAAATAGGCAAGATTGTTATCTCCATGTCACAGATGAGGAAACTGAGACACAGAGCATTTCTATAACTACCCCATTGTCTCATAGCAGGCTTTGCGCCTGGCAGTCGACTCCAAACTAAAACTGCTTAGTGACCACAGCATGAGCAGAGAGTGCCTGACACATAGTAGGTGCTCAATAAATTTTAGGGATTTTTTTTTTTTTTGCCACTGAGTTGCCTTGTACTTGCTCACCTATTCAGAAAGAACTGTGGTCAGTGTCTTGGGGAAGAATAACAGAATTATCATTTACTGAACCTCAGCTGTGTGCCAGGTGCTTTACTTGTATTTTCTTATTTAATCATCACAACTGCATGCTAAGCCTATTATTCCCTTCTGAGGCACCAGAAGGCCAAGGACTCTCCCAAGGCAAATAGGAGAGCCAGATAGTCTAAGTCCAAGTCTATCCCACTTCAAAGTTCACACCACACTGACAATCTAGGTAAACCTTTGATTCTTATATCATCTAAATCGAACAGACCATTTCTACCTCCCTGCCTGAACGATGGTCATGTAAGTCAGAGCTTCTCAAAGTTTACTGTGCACAAAGATCACTGAGGCATCTTGTTAAATGCAGGTTCTCATTCAGCAAGTCTGGTGGGAGCTAAGATTCTGCTTTTCTAACAAGCACCCAGGTAGACAACACTTTGAATATCGAGGATTTAAGAGAGTCCTTCAGCCCTTTCCATGTTTTCTCACTCTTTGCCACTTAAAACTCAAGAGGTGTCTGAGGCTGGGGACTAAGACTGGAAATAAGTTCTACCTTCTTCAGCTCTGTGGAGTCAGATTTCCCAAAGCACCCCTTTCCCCACCAATACCATCCTCATCACCAATGTCACCATCACACACACACACATACATACACAGGCCCTCTCCACCTCTCTTGAATTTTTATGTCTTTTTGACATGTGGTTATTGTGCACATTTCATATTAAATCACTCTAATGTCAAAAGAAAATTCAAATTGTTACTAAGCATATTTAACTCCAAAGAAGAATTCTACCATAAGGCTAAATGCAGCAATATCAGCAATTTACAACTGAATAATGACTTAAGTAACGATAATGAGCCTGATGACATTTGGTTGTACATGGTTAAATCTTTCGTAAAATAGTCCCTTTCCACTCTCGAATTTAAACCTAGTGAACTATTTAAAAGGTTCTTCATACAGCTCTCTCTCTTACCAGCCCACAATTTTATAGCCATGGTTCTTTCCTGTCCAGCCTCGTCTCTCGATTTCTTTCCTCCAATACCCTGTTTTCCCAGTTTTGCTGGACTTTCAGATCTTTGATCTTTGATCATTCCTAGTCAAGGCCTTGGACCATGTTCTTCCCTCTTCCTGGATTCTTTTCTCCCACCTGTAATTCCCTGGAGATCTCTGTCTCCAAACCCAGAGTTTCCTTCCATAGAGAAGGTTTTGTGGTCAAGATACATTCAAGGGCTCTGCCCACCCCTCCAAGATGTTGACTTCATATCCTACTTTCTCTAGTACATCAACCCCTGGGTAGAATAAGAATAATAACCCTCTCTGCCAGAAGGCTGCAGCGAGGATGTTAATCATAGCTAATCTTTATTTAGTGCTCGTTATACACCCAACACTTCACTAAGCACTTGCATGCCTGTATCACTCATATAATTCTCACAAATTATAGAATATCTCATTCTCATAATAACCCCATATATGTGCAACATAATCCCATATAGTATAATATATGTAATATATATATATTGTATATCCATACACACACGTATATACATACACATATACATACACATGTGCATATATGTATACATGTGTATCATGCATACACATGCACTTGTGTCATGAGTATACATGTATGTGTATGTCTATATATAAATGCATATATATACATGTGCAGATGTATGTGTGTACACGTGCACTTGTACGTATACATGTATATGTGTACATGTTTACGTGTATATGTGTAGCCATGTATATGTCTATATGTGCATGTCTACCTATATACATGTGTATGTATATTACATATATGTATACATGTATGTATGTTTTGTGTGTATATGTGTGTAATATGTGTACAATGTGTGTATGTAATATGTGTGTGTAATATATAACTCATATATGTATGACATAATCTCATATAATAACCACGTCACACATGAGGAAACTGAGGCATAGAGCGAGAGAGGTTATAACTGAGGCATAGAGAGACAACTGACCCATTGTCTCACAGCAGGCTTTGCAGCGAGAAGGCAGAGGAGAAGTTAGGAAGGACTCATTTGGGCATATGTTTCAGAAGTGCAAGAAGCATCAGTCAATGTGGTCCTTGAAGGAGACTTGCCAGCAGGATAAAAAACTAGAATGAAGAACAGAATAACAGAGTGACAGGGGACGAAGGAAAATGAGGGAATCCCTGACCTTAACACCAAGCCTGCTATTCTCCCCAGATCTTCCCACTTACTCCTTCCGTCATTCATGATGGAAGTCCTTTGGATGATAAAATCACAGAGTAGCAAAGTGGCTCATCTGATAGATGAAGACACGAAGGACCAGAGTGGGTGAGTAACACAGCCAGATGGCCCTGTGTGTGGCCACCCCTGCCTTTTTACCCTATGACACCATCCAGAGGACGCTCTGAAGGACTGTGAGGAAGAGAAACACCCAGATTCCGCCACAGAGCCTCAATTCACTCCAATCCCTTTTATAGGTCTTGCTCAGACAACCTTGTAAAGCTGCAGAATATGGTTTCTCTTCTTTGATACTAGAAGTGTCAGGAGCCTCCCTGGCCATTTATTTGATGGAAAGGTTGCTAAATGTTACAGCAAACGGCCGTATCAATCTGGTTAATGGCTGAGCATTGGTGTAGGCTGAAACCCTAAGACCTCACCAACCAGAAAGGAAAGTTTTCCTGGCCTCCAGACCATGCCATACATGAATATCTGGAAGAAAAAAGGCACGTGATGTGATGGACTCTATCTCTGGAGCAAAGACGTATCCTATCTTAGCCTTGACTCTGCTGCTAACTTGTGTGGCCTTGAGGAAATCATCTACTTTCTCTGGGATGATTTTACAGAAAGGAAAAAGAGACTAAACTAAAGGGTGCATTTGCTTCTAAAGTCTCATGCTTACTGCTGTGTTACAACCACAAAATCCCAGTGGGTGCAACAGTAAGAATTTATGTAGCTCATGCATCTGCAGTTGTGCTGATGCAGGCTCAGCTGGCCTGGCTGATTCCATCTAGGCTTGGCTAGAGTGGCTGGCTCTGCTTCATATGTGTCTCATTCTCTTCCAGCTCTGAAAGACAATCCCAGGAAGATGCATCTCATGATGATGACAGTGATACAGACAGCAGGCAGAAACATGTGAAGCCCCCTCCCTTTGTCCATGTGTTCTCATTATTCAACACCCACCTATGAGTGAGAACATGTGGTGTTTGGTTTTCTGTTCTTGTGTCAGTTTGCTGAGAATGATGGTTTCCAGCTTCATCCATATGCCTGCAAAGGACATGAACTCATCCTTTTTTATGGCTGCATAGTATTCCATGGCGTATATGTGCCACATTTTCTTTAGCCAGTCTATCACTGGTGGGCATTTGGGGGTGGGGGGATTGGAGAGGGATAGCATTAGGAGAAATACCTAATGTAGATGACGGGGTGATGGATGCAGCAAATCACCATGGCACATGTATACCTATGTAACAAAACTGCATGTTCTGCATAAGTACCCCAGAACTTAAAGTATAATAAATAAATTTTTTTTAAAAAGAAACATGTGAGGCCCCTTAAGGCTCAGCTCAGAACTGGAACGCTGTAACTCTTACTTTATTCTACTGGCCAAATAAATACACACGGCCAAGCCCAAAGTGAAAGGTCAGGGAAATATACTCCAGTCTCTTGGTGCAAGGAACTATAAAGTCATGGGATGGGGCATGCACAGAGCCAGTGAATTAATCCACCTGTCCTCTCGAACAGGAAACATGGGTCTCCACTGGGCCAGTTTCCTCACTGTTACCCCACTATGTTTTTCTTACACTGTACCTCTGATTCCCCACCTGGAATCACTCCCCCATCCACCCATCTAAACTCTGTTTATTCCATAAGACCCAGGCCAACAGCCCGCTCCACCATCAAAGCTTCTTCAGACCCACAATTGGCCACTTGAACGGTTCCAATCCTCTGGCTTGGGGGTAGGTGTCTCCTATCTCTCTGGCCAGGTAGCAGCTGACTCCTTGAAGACCACGTGTGATACATCTCACCAAGCGGCACTCGCTGGTGGATTAAGCTGTCTGTGAAGCGGGTGTGGCATTGGTGATTAGGTTTCCTAAGAAGGGAGGGAAACATTGTCTCTTCTGTAACTGGCCTGCCTAGGTAAAAACCTTGGGGAGCTGAATGATAGCATTTCCCCTTCTGGGTTCACTGAGTCAGAACCACCCCTTTGTCCACTGGTAAGGGTGCTGTACTATGTCATGTTGGCCCCAGGGCAGCCCTACTTGAATTCAAATCTTACCTGTCCTCCTCACCTTGTACAAAGACTTTTGATCCTCCCTAGAGTCCACATGTAGCCCAAGTACTAGGGCAGAAAAGCAGACATCATATTGAAATGGGAGAGTTCCCTTATCCCTCCCACAGGGCAGGTGACAGGGGTGTGGCTCACTCCTTTGGTCACCCCAATGCCCAAACCCCTAGGGTAGCAGGCAGATAGGCAGGTGCAGAGGCCATGGGGAACACTTCTGAGTGATCTTCTTTATTCAGCCTTCAGATCCTAATGCTAATTTCCATGTGAATGCCCTTATAGACACAGCCAGAAATAATGTTTTACCAGCTATCTGGGGACCCCTTAGCCCAGGGATATGATAAAACAACCCCATAAATTGATTTATATGTCCATGTATTAAGTTGACACATATTACAGCTGGCTGTAGGGCTATTAGAAGTCAATAATCAAATACATGTCAATGGACCCATTTTCTGCCATAGTGCCCAATGGATGAGTTTTCTTTCCATCACTCTCTGTATTTCCCTGAGCCTTTTAGATTTTCAAGGTTCTCACTGACCTCTGGCTACAGGACCAGGCCTGGGTGGGTCACAAAATAAACACAGTCAGAACCTATGTGGGAACCCACATAGGTTCCTTCCCATCCTCCAGGTCCGATCACTCAAAGTCTGGTCCTAACCACTTATTTTCCCAAAGTCAGAAGCAGCCCCACCCAGCCTCCTGCCTGCTAGTCTATAGATCCTTTCCTCTTCTTCATGTTAAGTGCCCAGGGAGCATTTTGTACACACCTCTCAGCGGCAGCTGCAGCAGAGACTGTAAACCTGTATGCAGAATTCATTAGCTCCGCCACAGGTCCTGGTGCTCACCCTCCTCAGCACTCTTGTTTCTGAGAGGCACCTGTGGGCCTCTGGCCGAGTAAACAGAGAAAGAGTCCAGCATCCCCTGATAGCCAGCCATGGCTCCAGTGGCCACCTGGAGCACACCAAAGTGAGCTCCTGACTTCACAGGCACGAAGTAGAGCCTGGTGGATGCATGTGAGGCCTGGCCGTGCCACCTCTGCTCAGAGTATAATTTAACAGATTTTTTTCCATACTGCTCTGGGAAGCAGGGACCTATAGAGAATTGGTAATTGGCATCCTAAGTCCAAGCATGCTCTGATCTCTGCAGCACCTTGTTGCTCTAATCGCTTAGAGACCCATTTTCCTATCCCAAGACCAGGGGCGAGAGACTTTGCAATAACCTGAAGGCAACAGATATTAAACTGTCTCATTGCCTCTGCTCTGAAAAGAATGAAGTTTTCAATGTCAGCCATAATGGCAGGGCAGGACAATTCTAGGGATACCCAGGATGAAGGAAGTTTCTTCCAGTAAGTCAGGGCCTGTAGGAGAAGGGATTCCACAGGGTCACCCCCATGTGGAACAGGCTGACTTGGGAGGTTGTACAAATTCGTGGCTTTCAAATTGATCATCCATCAGACCAGAAACCTGGGCATAATCCACAGTTCTCTTTCTTTCCCTCACACCCATCAATCAGCAAGTCCTGACAATGTTACCCGCTAAGTAGATCTTGAATCTGTCGTACCCTGTCTCCTTATTCCCATGACCACAGCTTCAGTCCATCTCTCACCGCATCTATTTTCTGAACTCCTCTTCCCAATGTGAGCCTCCAGTTCTCTAAATCAGGGATCAGCAAGTACAGTCCATGGGAGGATGGGACCAAATCTGGGCCTTCGCCTGTTTGTCTTATAAATAAAGCTTACTGGAATGCAACCATGCCAATTTGCTAACAAATTGTCTACAGCTATTCTATGCCACAACAGCAGAACAGAGTCGCTGCAAAAGAGATGAAGCTCATGGAGCCCGTGAAGTCAAAAAATACGTATGCTCTCTGGCCCTTTAAGAAAATATTCACTGCCTCCTGCTCTAAACCATCACCAGTTAAGAAAACTCATCACTCATTCCTCCTGCCAACTAAGAAAATCTGAAATCCCTTGCCACACATCCCACATTCTTTATGAATGGGTTCTTAGCTAGTTCAGGAATTACAACTTAGCAGGCAACAGACTATGTCTACTTCATATATTTCTACTGTGGCCCAAATTGGGTTTAAAATACTAAATGAGTTGCCAACATTTTTATAGAATGATAAGACTATACTTAAAAATTCATATTTATGACTTACCTTGAAGAATAGGAAATTCTGGCAATACCTGGCCTTCACTGACAATCAGCAGCCAGAATCAATGTGCATTCATCCACTTTAGGCAAAGTCTCAGACTCCACCTCTCCCTATTGTCCTACACCTGCCCTGGTTCACTCGTACAAGCATATGAGTTTGAAAAGCCCTGCTTGTCCTTCTTTCTCTGCCAATCGACCCTCTTCCTAGAACTGTTTTCCTATAGTTATGCTGCAAGACAGAGTCCCCAGAGAAGCTACGCTCCGCCCCACCTCCATACTTTCATGCATGCTAACATCTTGTATTAGTTTGCTGGGGCTGCTATAACAAGCATCAAAGACTTGGTGACTTAAACAACAGAAATGTATTTCCTCACAGTTCTGGAGGCTGAAGTCCAAGATTAAGGTAACAGTAGGGTTGTCTCTTCTGAGGCCTCTCTCCTGGGCTTGTAGATGGCCATCTTCTCCTCGTGTCTTCTTGTGCCCTTCTGCGTGTGTGTGTGTGTGTGTGTGTGTGTGTGTGTGTATGTCTAATCTCCCCTTCTTACAAGGACACAAATCCTAAGCCATTAGAGTCTACGTCAATGAATGTATTCAACTCTAAGAAGCTCTTTAAGGACCTATCTCCAAAGACAGTCACAATCTTAAGTACTGGAGGTTAGAGTTAGAGCTTCAACATTTGGTGGGGAGGCTCATAACATCCCCCTCCATGTGTGCCTTTCCCTACTGTATTTACCTAAAAAAATACGCATTCTTACTCTAAGAATCAGACCATGTGCAGCCTTCTCCAGCAGCCCCTGCTGGGTTGGTTTTCTATCCTATGTTTCTTTGCAACTTACACACACCTTCACTGGAGAACTATCATCTTGTACTTTAATGATTTATATTCCCCCTTTCTTCCACTAAACTCTGAGCTTCTAGGTGGTAGTAACTATATATTTTTTAATCCCTGTTTATTCAATAAATATCCACTGGGGGCCTGTCATGTGCTAGGCACTGCTAAGGTCACTGAAGATTCAGCAATGAACAAGACGGGCAAGTCCCTGCCTATATGGGGCTCACATTCTAATAAGGGAAAGGAACAGTAAATAAGTCAAAAAGCAATAGGGATAAATGGCAAACATTATGCTTAATCCATTGTAGGTGTACAAAAAGCCTTGAACCGAATTGCTATAGGGAGAATGCGTTCATTTGGGAAGGATGAGAGAAGAGGGGTCTAAGCCCCTGAGAACACTTTCAAACCTGAAATTTTGTGATCTTTTTTTCACTCTAAGTTGCTGAGGCAGCTATTACACAGAAGGGCAAAGAAGGCTTCCCTTGTCCTGGAAGCTCACGTCACTTAATGATCTAGAACCCTGGGTCACTGCAACCCTACATCTGTCCTTGAATCAGGAGACCTCTCAGCATCCCTGAGAAGACATGGACAACCAAGACAAAACCCGCCACATTTCTCCCATCCCACTGCCTCAGAATTCCCATGGCCAAGGTCTGTTTGCCAGTGGCCAGACCTAGAGATGAGATATATTTTCCTGTGTCCAATTTTTGGATAAATTTATGGGGCAGTGGGAAATGGGGTAAGGGTAGGTGACTAGGTCTAAGGAGACTCATACTGTGTAAATGACACCCATTTTGGGTGCATCACAGCCCATATCAGCCTCTAAGGAAGAGAAGGACCATTTCTAGAAATTCTTTAGTAATAATGAGGCATGATATCAGCCACACTGGGATCCACACTCTGCTAAAAGCAGAAAGCCTGCAGGAGCTCAGCAAGGCAACGCTAATGTCCATTCCCTTCCTATCTGTTGTCCATGACTTTTTTAAAAAAAAGTGCTATTTGGGTACCAATGTATAAAGCTCCTATTATGAAAAGTGTTAAATGGATTCAAATGTAGAAACAAAATTCATCCATGGAACTCTGTGTCCTCACATATTTATTCATATAAAATTTCAAATCATTTTTGTCACATTAAAAATTTACATTAAATTTATAACTTAATGTTAAATTTATAGATTAATCTAGTGGGAGGTGGCTTAGGAATCCCAAGCATATCATTCTGAAATAAATTGAGTGGTCTTTTAAAACACTCAATATACTTTATAAATATATTCCACTATGTCCTGCATGTCAATTATCTACTGCTGAGTGGTTTCCATTACTTGGTAACTAGGCTCAATGAAATCTTTTTAAATGATCATATTTCCTACCTGATTACTGTTGATTAAAAAAAAGGTAAAATTCAGCCAAACAACTAAACTCTCTTATTACTTCTATAAGTTTTTAATTGTTTCTATGAGATTTTCTACATAGATATTCTTATCATTTTAAGAAATGATTATTTTTCCATGTTGATTCCAATACTTATTCCTAGTCCATTTTCCTTGATAATTGCCTTGGTGAGCAATTATGAATAAATAATTACAGAGAGATCAGTTTGTTCCCACATTCAACAGAAAGGTCTTTAGTGGGACCGGGCATGGTGGTTCATGCCTGTAATCCCAGCACTGTGGGAAGCCAAGGCCAATGGATCACCTGAGGTTGGGAGTTCAAGACCAGCCTGGCCAACATGGTGAAACCCCGTCTCCACTAAAAATACAAAATTAGCAGGTCATGGTGGCACACACCTGTAGTCCCAGCTACTTGGGAGGCAGAAGCAGGAGAATCGCTTGAACTGAGGAGGCAGAGGTTGCAGTGAGACAAGACTGCACCATCGCACTCCAGCCTGGGCAACAAGAGTGAAACTCCGTCTAAAAAAAAGAATGTCTTTAGTGTCTCCTTGTATCAACAGGTATAACATTGATTGGCTCTCGGTTTGGTTTAGATTATGTTTTGGTTATGTTTTGAAAAATTACAACTCAAGCCTTTCTGTTATTAGTGATAGATGTCAGATTTTATCAAATATTTTTAGGGGCCTATTGAGATGATCTTAAGATTTATATACTTTCTTCTATGCTACAGATTTTCAAAATTTTTTATATCCCAACATGTTACAGGACCAATGCAATGGTGGAGTTATTTGGTCAAAGATATGCACATTTGAAAATCTTTATGTGTTTTGTTAAACTGCATCCCCAAAGATGAGGTCGATTGACACCTCGGCCCCAGGAGTGGATGAAAATGCCTATTATATGAACTCTCGGTAGCATTATGTTTTTATAACTAAAATCTCTGTTAATTTATAAGACTACTGAATGTCAGATACAAAATACACAAGGTATACCACCTCTTTCTTATCCTTTTACTGCACTCCTTAAAAAGTAATTGTAGGTTCTGAGGTTTATGTTACCTGCTGACATTTCGTAAAGATTTTAACACAGTTCCCCTGGAAGAGCTCTAATGGAATATCTAGAAACATTTTGGAGTCACATAACTCTAATATTCCAAAAAAGCTATTGGATTAGGGCTCACTCACTGAACCCTTCGGAGCTTTGTAAGGACGCTGAAGACAGATTTTTAGACACTAGGAGTTAGGACTTCAATGCAGGAATTTAAAGGGGAGAGATACCATTCAGTTCATAACACCCCTTTTCCAGGAATGCCCTTCCCTCCCTTATTCACATGACAAATACTCATTCACTCCTAAACATCAGATCGCACAAAGCCTTCTCTAATAGCCAGAGAAGCCACGCTTTCTCTGACAGCCACATTTTCTTCTCAGAAAAATGTGCATACATGCACATTTTTTTCATTAGTTTCAGAATACTCCAGGATCTAGCAGGAGTGTCACAGACCCACAAAGAAGAAATGTGACCTATTTTACTATCCCTGTTTCACAAATAACAAAGCTAAAGCCAGCCGGGCACAGTGGCTCATGCCTATAATTCCAACATTTTGGGAGGGTGAGGCAGGTGAATCACCTGAGGTCAGGAGTTCAAGACTAGCCTGACCAACATGGAGAAACCTCGTCTCTACTGAAAATACAAAATTAGCCAGGCATGGTGGCACACACCTGTAATCCCAGCTACTTGGGAGGCTGAGGCAGGAGAATCACTTGAACCCGGGAGGCGGAGATTGCTGTGAGCTGAGATCGTGCCATTGCACTCTAGCCTGAACAGCAAGAGCGAAACTCCATCTTAAAAAAGAAAAAAAAAAGGAAAGAGAGTTAAAGCCAAAAAATAATCTGCTTTTGCTCAAACATTTTTTTCTTATTTTTTTTTTTTTAGAATAAAAGAGAGAAAGAAAGAGGAAGAGATTTTAGAAAAAGAGAAAAGGAGAAAGAAAGAAACAGCAAAAGGAAGAAAAAAAAGAATGAAAGAGAGAAAGAAAGAGGAAGACAAAGAGGGAGAGAGAACGGGATTC
>PVKP010003627.1:0-106368 GCA_004027715.1 Plecturocebus donacophilus | reverse complement strand
CTATGAGTGAGAACATGTGGTGTTTGATTTTGTGTTCTTGTGTCAGTTTGCTGAGAATGATGGTTTCCAGGTTCATCCATGTCCCTACAAAGGACACAAACTCATCGTTTTTGATGGCTGCATAATATTCCATGGTGTATATGTGCCACATTTTCCCTGTCCAGTCTATCATTGATGGGCATTTGGGTTGGTTCCAGGTGTTCCGAAGGGTAATTATTTTTGACACTTGGAATTTAAGCAATTGCCACTAAATGAAAGATGGCACATACACTGAGTTTAAATGTACAGTGATAAGCACCTCCCAGGCAAGGACAATGGTTAGCTTGAGTTTGAGCTCTGTCATCTACTAATTGAGGAAATCCGCTTTCTTCATCTGACTACTCAATTAATTCTAATGCCTTTGTGGGGGGTTTTCTGCATGAAATTATATAATGGCTTATACAAAAGAATTAGACACATAGATGGTATCATGTAGTAAGCAGCAACAGATAAGAGTTTTAAGATAAGCTAGCAGTTGCATTTTAATACCTTATCCTATATTGCATTTCTTGATTAATACAATATAGGGATTTATACACACAGGCACTCACACATACATGCACATCCTTCTCAGTGGTGGTTTTACTTGCATGGCTTAGAACACAAAATGATTATGCTTTTTCTAGTTAATAATAATCTAGAGTGAAAGGGCGTGAGTCTATCAGATAAAGAATGCCTTTGCAAAGATTCAGTTTATTGTGTTGTGACCTTGAATTGTCAAATATAACTACTTACCTTCTAATCTTTAAAAACAGAAGTGAAAACTGAGCTCAAAATTTACAAAGTGCAAACTAAAAAAACTAACACAACCCGTTGGCTGTTGGGGTGAAAGCATGTAATTAGAGCTCTAAAATAAAATCTTATCAGATATTAAGAAGTGACTTTATGGCATTGTCTCCTTTTCGTTATAGACAGCATCTAAATCTGACACATCTTACAAAGAACATTTATTTCTAGTTCTTTCTTTTCTTTCTTAGCATCCCCTTGCACCTGGTGTGTACAGCAATGATTTATTGTGGGATTATTTAAGAAATATATTTTCCCAATAAAACTCACAGCTATTCTTATCAAAGGCTTAAAAAGTTGTTTCCTACAATAATGTCTTCATTGGTCATTCATTGTTTAATAGCAATAAACCGGTACAATTCAAAATTATTTTCTTTCAAACCTTAAAATATCTGTATTTTATTTTTTCTATATACTCCTCTCCACATACAATTTACTTTAGAACAATTCTTACCACATGTAATTAATTTTTTAAGTCACTGAATATGTTGCTCCTTTGATCCTGTTTTTCCATCTCTATTTCCATCCTTCCATTATTATTTAAAATATCTGCTAGAATCCCTGGATAGCATGGTTAAAATCTGTATTTTTTTCTGTCTGATTTATAGATATGACCCAGAGAGTTTAAATGACTTAAAGGTTAAGAAACCAGGCAGAGGTTTCACAGGTGCCACGTTCCAGTTAAAAGCGTTAGGGTAGACCTTGAAAGGGAATGTTACATTTGCAGAACTCTTCTCAATGAATCGTCTTACTTCTGTCAACATAAAGCAGGCCACATACCCCTGAGGAAATTGGGGTCCAGAGAGGTGAAAGATAATTCTCTAATCCCTAAAATTGCTTATATAATTGATCTGCTCTGCCTTTTCTTGGAAAACCTTGGGAAGACTCTCTGGGGTAAATTTAAAGAGACATTTGTACAGGTTATTTTCACTTATTACATACTGCAGAACATTTTATGCATGACCTTGACCACTAATTCTTTGTAACATCAAGGATGAGAAGGATTATTGGTTTAGGATTAAGGAAGTACAACATAATATTTTTGCATCTGTAAAATTACCACACGGTTCTACTTCTGAGGTTCATTAAAGGCTAGATCCCCATTCTGTTCCCTTTCAGTATGTTCATATCAATGTATCTTTTTCTGCATCAAACTGCTTATTTCTCATTTCATGAACTTGGAAAATCATAATGCTTTTTTACAGTCTCTCCAAAATCCCTCTCTGTTAAAATTACTCTAATATTAGGCTAAACTTGTTATTGGGAGTCATTTTTATATTTAAAGGCTAATTCAGCTCAGAGATAGATTAGTAATGGTATATTCCCTTAACTTCCAAAGTAATTTGTTTTTATGTTTTCAGGTTGGATTCATGGCCTCACTATTAATATTTCATACTAACAAGTAGGGGCTTCAATATGTCCATCTGCTGAGCTGGCAAAATGCCTGCCACTGAGTCTGAATTTTGTCCCTAGGAAGGAGAAATTATTTTCAACCTTCTTCAGTTGGTATGCTTCATGGTATGCTTTTTTCACCTCATATAGGTATTTTCTACATAATATTTAGGCTTGATTAACATAAAATATTTATTTCCTGATCATCACTTGTTTAGTAACAATGCAAATACATTATTTTGCTTGAGAAAAAAAAACTAATCCTAGGAAAATCTCCATTTATGTAAGTTAGATAATATGATCTATTTAAATAAATTCTAATTATTTAATATATATTCTTACTGGAACATATATTTTACATACAAAAATATCTAGATAAGAAGTACCAAAGGACAGCAGCTTTTACTGAATGGTAAAATAAGATGGAAAGAAAAAGTAAGCAATATTTTTCTGTATGAAAGATCTCAATCTGTCTCATTAGTCACTTGTTGAATGGTACGTAGTTATCCTGATGTTATAGAATGAAGATTGTTTCCATCATTAAATACATACTAGAACATTACAAGTCTGATGTCAGCCCTTGGTCTCCCAAGATTACTACAAATGATGTGAAACTGTATTTATAAAATTTTACCATATGAAAAATTTTCCTGATATATTTTAAGTTTGAGAGCAGGCTAGTGGCTAGGAATGTACTAACAACTGGGTGTAAGTGTGCTTACATTCAAATATTAACTTTATTTTGGGATATGTGACCTTGGACAAATTACTGACCCTTTGTATTTTCATTTATTAAACACAATGATGATAAAGGGTTTTTGTGACAATGATATAATAGCTATAAGGTACTTTGTATACTAAATAATTAATAAATATGAGCATATCATTTTATGTTTTCAGTTACCTTACAAGGTATTTTCAACTATCTGGGAACCATGACCTGTCAGATTAATGCTCATAGTAGGGGACTGAAAGCCTTCAAAAGATATTCACCTAAGAGGCCACTGCCTTTTGGGGAATGACTAGCACCAACTCTTTCATCCTCAAAAAAAGAATCTGTTGTTTTTTATTCTGTGCCTGCACTTTCCATCATAATTCACTGAGTTTACCAGCTTCATAGCCAGGACACTTACCTAGGCTTAGTGTCTTTTATAAAATCTGTTTTTGTGAAAAGCATGTCACTTTGTCAATCCAGTGTTATTTGGGGCTAGCATAATATTTTGGGACTTGCAGGTGTTCGATAAATGCTATGTAACCATGTATAGCTCATTTATTTATAACAAAGTTAGAATGAGACTTAGCTCACAGACTCAAATCCATGTGGTCTATCCCAGGATCACAAACTACCTGCTTAAATTGAATGAGCTGTCTTGAAAATATGATTATTAAGTACAAGAGGAAAAAATAAGAGTCAATTTATGATCTCATGTAGACAACATTTATTCATTGATTCATTGTTCATTTAACCAGAAAACACTTATTAAGTACCTAATAAGGACCACATTTATTAAGTACCTAGTAAAGACCAGGTAGTTTTCGCTTGAAGCTACAAAGACAAGACAGAGCAATTGCCATTGTAGGGCTTCCATTCTGATTAGCAAAGGTGATGGTCAGGTAGAGATACAGATTTGTAAATACTTAAATATCATATTTTTGTATGATGAATATCATATTTTTGAGAAAATTATATACTAAACACAGGAGAATCCAAAGGGAAAGTGAAACCATTACACCTGGATGGGTAAGCCAAGAATGTCAGTGGAGCCTAGTCTTAAAAAATAGTAGTATTTGATCAGCTGGGTGGGATAGAAGGATTCACGTATTCAAAGGATAAAGTCTATTAACACATGAAAACAATGCAATTTTTCACTGACGAAAGGCAGTCCTATTAGTATACCCGTATATGGCATGAACTCAACACATACAAGGAAATGAGATAACTGAAGAAGTAAGAAGATATCAAATACACAGTTGAGTTTCCTTCAAAGACAATATTGGAATAAATGTAAATATGGTCATTCCTTAGAATGAAGAAGATGATAATTATAAAATGACCACTTTAGTAGAAGATACAATATTCCAACATAACTCTTTTACTTTATCTTCCAAATGACCTTCTGATAAAAAATTGAAATTTACAAAGCATTAGGAATGAAGGAGATCCCTCTTTTTTGCCCTCTTTTCTTCCTGCCTTCCTTTCAGAAAATAACGGTCCAAAAGCTATTTGGTGAGGTTAACAAGTTAAGCATTTGCACGAAATTGGGGGCTGGAGTTGAGTAAAACTGAGAATAGTGGATGTTACTGCTATCATACATACTGATTGTCTGTACCCTTGCTAGGAAGTGTGCTTCATGGGTGGCAAGTCGTTTTCAATTTGTTTCTCTCCCCGCTACAGTAAAAAAGCAAGTATGGCTTCAGTAGAACATCCAGGTGATTATGGTAGGAAATGATACAAAAGCACATACCTTATAAGTTTTGTATATTTATTTGTATTGTTTATCTTCCTTTTCTAGACTGCAGGCATTATAAGAGTATTTTTTCCCCTGTTTTATTCACTGGCTAGAATAGTGCCTGGCACACAGTAAGTGCTCAAAATAATTTTCAAAAACAAGAATATTTTGGATAATATGAATGTATGTATGAAACAATGAGTCATTTATTTTACGACCTTAAAAGTGTTAAATACAGTTATATGCTACATAACAATGTTTCTATCAATGAAAAACTATATATAGGATGGTCCCATAAGATTACAATACTATATTTTTACTGTACCTTTTCTATGTTTAGATACACAAATATTTCCCATTGTTTTACAATTATCTACAGTATTCAGAAGATGTATTAGTCTGCTCTGACACTGCTAATAAAGATATTCCTGAGCTTGGGTAATTTATGAAGAAAAAAGTTTTAATTGATTCACAGTTTAGCCTAGCTTAGGAGGCCTCAGGAAATTTACAATCATGGTGGAAAGTGGAGCAAATATGTCCTTCTTCACATGGCAGCAGGAGAGAGAATAAATGCAAGGAGGGCAAATGCCAAATTCTCATAAAATCATCAGATCCCATGAGACTCACTCACTATCATGAGAATGACATGGGAAGAACTGACCCCATGATTCAAGTACCTACCCCTGGGTCCCTCCCATGAACATGGGGATCATGGGATTACAATTCAAGATGAGATTTGGGTAAAGACACAAAGCCAAACCATATCAGCAGAGTAACAGGCAGCACAGGTTTGTAGTGTAGGAGCTATACCATATAGCTTAGGTGTTTAGTAGGCTGTACCTTCTAGATTTCTCTAAGTATATACTCTGTAATGTTTGCACAAGGATGAAATTACTTAATGACACATTTCTCAGAATATATCCCCATAATTAAGCACATGTGACTGTAATTTGTATAATTTTCATTTCTACTTTATTAATTATATAAATATTAAAATGAGACAAAGTTGAGTGACATTTTAATATATATTTTTTTCTTTGTCAAACATTTATTGTTGAATTGCATGACCCACAGTCACTGGTACTTATGGATCATAGGATGAAGGTAGAGCTGTTAGATAGAGTAGAAATAAAGAGGAAATAGAAGAGATATACAAGAAATATATAAAAGAAGTTTAGCTAGAGGTCTAGTAAAAAGAATGCAAACTTTTTAAGTTTTACATAGTAACTTCATACTTTTTCTCAGATATTACATGTATAAGATAAATGTATGACATAAATAATTTTAAAAGATGCTATGACTTTGGATTCTGTAAAAAATTGTCATGAAATTACAAATACTGCCTAATAATTTTTACACTTGATCTCAATATACCCTAAAACAAATTTTCTCAGGAAGTGTTGTGAAATGTGAGGGAAAAACTTTATGCAAATTAAATTAAAAATTTGAATAAGATCAAGTGTAGAAACGTCAAAAGAAAAATTATGATAAGAGATGGAGGAATTACAAAATCAAGCTGTGACTGGGTGTGAGACCCTCAAGTGTAAGAATAGTAGCTCATTCTTCTTTAATATGACAGTATCTAACCACTCCAGAGCTGAAGAAGAGAAACTATTAAACATCTCCTGATGAAAGAAATACAAAAATGAATAAAAATTTTGATGTAATAAATGTAATACTAATAGCATAATTAAAATATAAGTGAAGATCAGGCATAAAGATTTAAGCTGAAATACCTTAGAAAATAGCAAGATATGCAATTACATTGCTTGGAAATTTATAAAGATTTTATTAATTACATGTTTAACAGATTCTTGATATGTATTATTTGAATATATCTGTAGAGAACATTATTATTATTTTCTTTAGAAAAATAAAAATATATATGTATATTAAAATAATACATATCTTATCAAGATATGAATATTAAAATAATACCCTTCTTATCAAGAATCTGTCCACCAGGCAGGCAAAAATATTTTGGCCACTTTTTTTGTGTGTGTTTATGTTGCATACATCTAAGTTAAGAATAATAAAATTAATCTAGGTACTGCTTTGGAAAATTTATCCAATATGTTGTTATATTCAATATGGTATACTTGACTGCTTTACAAAATATTATTATATATTCAATTGGCGGGGAGCTTCTAATTTTCAACTTTTTAAGGAAAATGCAGATATTTGAAACATAGTTTAATACCTATGCAAGGACATTGTAGCATATAGTTACTAGGAAAAAACTGCCTGTGAGGACAGGTTGCTATAAAAATTACAAATATGTTATAAAATGAACAGAATGAGCAAATTTCAAATTATAATTCTTAATTTATCCAAATTATCATCAAATCTTTTACTGTTAACTGTGTAATTTTTTAGAGTTTGAAATTTGTATTAAATATTAGCATTTAATTATCTAAATCACATAATTCACTGACTACCCATTGAATAAATTTATACAACTCAGGTGTATTTTGCATCTCTAAGGTATGGATGTTTATGTTTTTCATTGGATGCTGGAAAGTACATACTGTACACTGAAGAGTAATAAACATAAATGTTTAATACAATGCAAATGTGACTGCTTGGGAAAGCTTGGGCTGTACATTCTTACTTTTCTCTAGCCATTCTTCACGTTGACAGACAAGCCTGTCCCAACTCATTATTTTAGGGCTTTAATAGTCTTGTTAACTTCAGCATTTTTTAAAGTATTAATTTCTTCTTTTTTGTAAAGAAAAACCAGAAGAACAAAAACCCAATCATATACCTGGTAAATAGCTCGCTCCAAAGGACTGTAATAATTCCTTTTTATGGTCTCTTAATACAGTTGTGTAAGTGCACTTGAAATAAGTTATTTACTTAATAGACTGTAATGACTTTCTGAAGCCACTTAGAGCCAAAAAAGTTTTTTTTTTTTTTGGTTTTCATTTAAGAATTCAATGTTATAAATGTTGTGGGCATTTTCTAGAAGAAAATCCTTGGGTACTTCAGTAGTGTTCATGCCTTGAAGTTTTGAAATAAAAATGTAGAAAGCTGGAGCTGAAAAGAACTAGTGAGTTCATCCTGCCAGATGACACATGACAAGAGCAAAGCTGGGTGGTGGCAGAGAAGCTACAGTCAGTCCCAGCAGGCCCATGACACAAAGCTTGCCTTTGGAGATTCAGTTGCATGTTCTTTCCTCTATACAGTATTATCATGTCGTGTAACAAAACTAAAACTGTTGCTTCTTAAGATCACATGTATTTCAGGTAGAATGCTAAATGCTCAGGTAGAGGAGAATACCAAATATTATATGAGCTATCCTTAGCATATAATATCAAATGCTAGTGGAAGTGTTAGGCATGTAAGACTTTTACTCCTTCAATGTTTCAGTAACTGTGGAAAAATTATAGAATTCTTACTTGGTCTTGCCTCTGTACAGCCCCAACCCCCTCTTTTCTAGCTAAGTCACTTGGCAGGCAGGCTGAGCCAGGATCTAGAACTGGGAATTTGACCATGCATGAAAGGGTTTAGAGCGTATAAAACCTTCTATTTGGGGACACAGGATCAAATCACATCTGCTGCTAGTTTGACCCTGACCTTGTAGATCAAGTAGAATAATTGGCCTTCTGCCTTATTCCTCAGTCATGGTTCTCTTCTTGCATTTACTCTACTCTTGCTTTCTTGTCTGAATCCCAGCCTTGGAACTTGCTCCTCTAGAATATTCTTCCACAAGGACTTCAGTTTGCCTCTTTCTAATGTCTAGGGCTCTGTTACTTATATACAGATTTGCCTGGGGCTCCCTTCCCACCTGCCAGTCTGGAATTTCTGACAAGTCAGAGAGTCACCCCCTTAACCTTTATTGGATCTCCTGATTCTAAATGCTGTCCTGAATGTTATACTCTACTATGTTATATTTCTACCAGCACCAACAGCTGCACTTGATAACCCAAAGACTGATTTTCCCAGGGAACACATAAATTTTCAGGTTCTGGCCACTATTATCTGTTCAGTTCTTTTGCGTGTAACTGCATTGCCTTTTTAAAACAAGAATATCTATTTGTGAATTAACTGGAAAGACTACATACTGCCTTGGAACTAAGGGGATTATGTTTATGTCAGTTGTAGGTTAGTTTTAAAAATTTAAAATTAGCTCAGAGAAATTTTGCAATTTAATTTCTCAGTTTGCCATGTAGCTGTAAAATTAAACCAAACAATTTATTATTTCAGTCCTGGAAACTTTATAAATAATCTTTCAGACAGCTGACTCACTTGAAGAAAATGGGGTTTTTCCATGTACAACTTTGAGAATTGCATAATTTGGGTTTGATTTAAAAGTGAACACGTAAGTTTTGAAAGAGGTCTGAATTTGGCAAAAGTGCATTTTTAAAAAATAGCAACATCTAATCTTTGCATAAAGCAAGATCATGGCTGCACACCAAATAACTCATATTTATTTCTAATTGATGTGAAGAATTCAAATCCTCTCATGAAATTTTCTGTGATTTTACTAACATTTGGTTTGTTAAACTTCTTTCTTTGACACTATTTGAGGCCAAGAATTAGGAATGCATGATGCAAAAGAAAAACTGTGGCTCCCTTAACTTCTTCGCAACTTTGCCTGTCATATCACCTTTCGAGCTTTCATTTTCTCATGTGTAAAATTAGAGTTTTGGAGATAGTGAGAAGGAAGGAGATTAAACGTCTCCCAATTCTATTATGCTAAGATTTAAAAAGTCAGAGTAATACTTGGAATGGGACCTATTCCTTAATGGAATGTTTTCTTTTAAGGCAGAAAACTGGAGACAGCTAACGAAATTAGCAATTCCTTCCTTTTTACCTAATCTTAACCTTTTCTCACTTAAATCTATTTTTCCTCAATGTGCCTCACCCTTTTCCCCTTCAAAAGAGTCCACCTCAACCATAAACACATTTGTAGGGTTTTGAGTTTTTTGGGATTTTTTTTTTTTTTTTTGCCTGTTTACAAGAGGGCACAAAGAAAAAATTGGTAAAACATATACTTTAAGAGCTAGCAAAGACTCTAACACTGACCGAGAGTCTTGTAATAAGAGAAAGAAATGAAGAGAAAAGAGGTGACAGAAAGAAAGAAAAAATAAGTTTTTAATTACATCTGGTAGAACAAGGAAGAATAGAAACTCTTTCATTAGGGTAATTTATTTTAAACCCTTCTGGCAATTTCTTTTCATTTATTTATTTGTTTTTTGGAGACAGGGTCTTGCTCTGTTTCCCAGGCTGGTGTGCAGTGGAGTGATCATAGCTCACTGCAGCCTTCAACACCTGGGCTCAAGTGACCTCTTGACTCAACCTCCTGAGTAGCTAGGACTATAGGTGCATACCACCATGCTTAGATAATTTTAAATTATTATTATTAATGTAGATATGGGATCTTGCTCTATTGTTCAGGCTACTCTTGAACTCCTGGCCTCAAGTAATCCCCCTGCATTGGCCTCCCAAAGTGCTGGGATTACAGGCATGAGTCAGCATCTCCAGCCTTCCCTGAAATTTCTCCTCTCACTCTCCCTCACTTAAGACCACATCGAAGTATTAACAGATCTATTCTATCTATCTATCTATCATCTATCTATCTATCTATCTATCTATCTATCTATCTATCTATCATCTATCTATCTATCTATCTACCTATCTATCTATCTATCTATCTATCTGGGAAGAAAGCAGCGAGGTCATCTACTGGGGAACTGAAAGAGATTTGGAAAGTCATTAAAGAAACTGGCTTTTACTGGAAAAAATAATGAATTATCTTGGATCAAAATTCTTTAATTTGCAACTCTTAGCACCAGCCCCAGCTTCCCTATTCCTATGATTTACTTCTGCAACTTTAGCCAAGGCACATAATCTAATTTCAGTAACTTCTGCATAATTGAGAAAATACAACTTGTTCCTTTTTTCGCAGAGTAATACCAACTTAGATGAGGAAGAGTCAAGGGAAAGTACTTCACAAACTTCAAAAGGCTATGTCAACATAAAATAACTTCATTAATTTTTTCATCATAGAGTGAACTCACTTACTCCTCACTAAGAACAATTTTATTTACAAGACTATTATTTGCTAGAATTTTCCACAAGTTCCACACTTAATGAATGAAAACTATTTCATGTATTTATATGTACTTGTGTCAGGCTCTTTCCATATAGGCATAATTATTTCCATTTTACAGTTGAAGAAACAGAACCTAAGGAGATTAAGTTACCTGCCCAAGGTCATAGAACTTCTAATTGGCTGACCTGAGATGTAATTCCAAGTATACCTAATTCCAAAATCTATGATTCTTCAATTAGCATTGGATTCCAAGGACTACTGAGACAAGCCCCTAGGGTACAATGCATACGAATGTGCCCTTAGTGATTTGGAACATTTTCACACAAATTGTTTCTACAGTATCTCTAAAGCATGACACTCGTGGGATAGTTCTCTTCACTGACTTATTTGTTGCTGACTCAGATCCTCCACCAGCACTTAGTGAAGCCTAGCTAGGGAGCCGACAAGAACAAATGGCAGAAACTTTTCAGAAAAGAGGTAGGCTAGAGTTTAGTCAAATTGTCAAGGTGAGCATGGATTTTACTGTCTTGTCCAGGGCTGTTAGTGCCTTCTCTCCCTTTAGCCCTTTTCCTCTTTTGGTCTCTTCTTATCAGCATTGATTCTTATAAAGCATCTTTTCTAAAAAATATTTATATTTTACTGTGAAATTCAGTTGTTAAACAAACCTGCTCTGGGAATATTAATTATTTGTAATTTGCAGTGAAATAATTTATCTCCATAGAGGAGAATTTCATGACAAAAAGAAGTGAGAAAAGACTTTGGAGTGATATGTGAGTAAATTTGCATGTGTGTGTGTGTGTGTGTATGTCTGTGTGTGTGTGTCTATGTGTTCACTCATTTATTGATACACTCATTCAATGAGTGCTTTCAAAATGCCAGGTCCTGGAAAAGCAAAAGTAGGCCAAATAACATAGTCCTTGGCTTCATAGAACTTACCATATATAAGGAAGGCAATAAATAAGTAATTACAAATAACTTGTGATGAGCTTTATGATAGGATACGGGAATATACTGACCTTACCAGCCCAGGGGGTTTGTGTGTATGCATGTGTGTGTGTGAGAGAGATAGTGGGTCCTTCAGCACTAGCTGAGACAATAACAAAGAGGGGGAATTGAAAGTAACATTTATTAAAAATAATTTTTTGGCAAATTCATATCTATTGAACCAGACATTTTACATAAGTTATTTCAGGGTGTTTAAATATTTATATTTATTTTGTGCTCTACAGCTTTCAGGCATGTTTCCACATATATAATGGCAGTCCTTATCATGTCCTAATAAAGTAGATATTATTTCCACTTCACAGAGAGAAGCCAATTACACATGTAACATATAACAAACCAGCTAGTGACACGGTCAAGGCTTCTGACCCCTGGCTTTGGGCTCACTGTTCTATGAAGGCCAGTTCAGTGCTCAAGCAGGGCAGATGAGGGTAGAGCATGGCATTAGGACTTAGGAAGCCAGGATTGAACCTTAGATGACAGTAAAAAAGAAAGATAGAAAACTTGAGCACTTTGTCCTCTTTAGTGTTTTGCCTTGGGCTGACTGGAAGGTGGCGCCTGGAGAGATTATGCTCATTCACGGCAGAGGAGCTGAAGTCTGGGGTATATCCATTTAAAAATGCAAAGGATAGAAGTAATTCCTGAGTGCAGAAGTGGGACCTATTTTCCTTGCTAAGCATCCTTTCTATCACTGGGAAAGCAAACATCTTATGAGGAAAATCCTATCAAATTTTAATCATTATTTCCATTATTATTATTATTTTCATTTCTACTAAAAATAAACAGTTTTCATTATATTTATGAGTTTTTTTTTAATCTGTGGCAAGGAAATCAACTGTATGTTACTTCTACCTATCTACTGAAACACCTATACTTAGACTGATTGGATAATAAAATAATTCTATTTGTTAGTGAAATTTAGGCTTAGCATGAAGAAAAATGTGTAATTTTTTTTTTTCTGAGCTCATTTATGAGGCTTATGAGAGCTCTGCTGATCCTTGAGTCATATAAATAATTTGAGCAGCAAGCCAAGGCATTTCTTACTTGCACTAACTGAGCAGGGAATGGGGCTAGAAGGGATACTTCATTGCTTCTGCATATGAAGTTCCTCTCTCCTCAAGAATCAAGGTCACGCTAAAGTGGTCCCTTGGCTCCCTTGTAGGCTCAGCCACTCTTTAGTCTCTCCTGGGAAATAGAAAAGGAGCATCAGTAAAATTCAGGCTTATTCAACTTTGGTTCCTGTAGAGAGAGATGCAGCACATATTGGCTGATGGAAGTTTATGGAAAGAGCCACTGTAATCACTTTTCCAAGGAGGTAATGTCCTTCTTGATCTTCAGCTATGTCAATATGAAAGTTCTGTTTTCCTCAGTTTCAATGAGTAGTTTGGAGACTCTTTAATCTCCCTAGTGTCTGACATATGGGTTGCAGGACAAAAACCTGTAGGGTCTCTCATCTTTGGTGCAGTGAAACAGCTGGGGAGCAATTCCAGGGTATATTGGCTGATAAATTGCCCCTGCAGCAAAAGGGGACATATGAAAGTACGATTTATTAAATAGGGTGAGCACTTCTGAAATGTAACAAGCCTTCCCAAAAGTCTACATTTCTTATAATGGCAGCAGAAGCAGTTGGTTTAATGAAGTAATCCTAGTCAAGACAGACACATAGATAGAGTAATCAAAGACAGAAAATACTTTTTTTTTTTTTCAGAAAGGCTGACAACTGGAAATGTGGGAAAAAAGAGTTACATAGAAACAATGATTTCTCATTTCTGAAATACTCTGATAATGATTTTAAAATGACCTTTAATGGAGAAGCATAACTTGTTTTCTTGGATTGAAAAAAATAACGGTGACACCCTCCTGAATAGCTGTTGTTACTTCCTGTAGTAATTCTCTACATTCATTCAAAATGGGCTTGACTATAGATTAGGTCACAGATACTCCAGGCTATTCTCTTGAAAATATGCAGGGAATGCAACTCTATGACATTTTTGAGCTTGTGCTAATGGCATCATAGCTCTAGGAAGGTCTTTTTAACTGAACCTTTGTCCTCTGGCAGTGCTAGCTTGTTTATATTATTTATGGTTCACAGCACATGTCCGTCACTTAGAAATGGTGTAAGTTGGCTCCCAGACCAAAGAAAAAAAAATGTCTGAGTGCCTACAAAGTAACAAGAAATGAATAAGATCCAGTACATATTCTTCAGGAAGATATAGTTTATGATTCATTTTGTAAATAAAAGCCAAAACATGGAAGACATTATCACCCCAAGAAGCAAACTTTGGGCTCACTATAAGAATATGAACAAGGGAGGCTTCAAAGAGGAAGGGCCCAGCACAAAATTACCCCATTCCACTCCATCTTATAATACTCAGTCTATTCCACGGCATTCAGGTCAATTTAATTCATTCAATTTTGTTTAATGCAACTCCATCCAACATTTTAAAATGACAAGATCTTCATGTGTTATTTTAGAAAGGAGGTTTCCTCTGAATATCATGTGCCTTGGATGAGCAGTGAATTATTTAGGTTAAGAGAAAGAAGACTGAATAGAAGAGATCCGACAGTCCCACTCGACCCAGTCACTGGAGAACCTTTTGTAGCAGAGCAGAGTCAAGGAAGTCGAGAAATATGTTTGGTTTGGGGTAGGAAACAGAGGGCACAAGCTCAAGTAGAATATCCCTGTGGGAGCTGAGGAACATGTAGAGAGAAACTTTGTAATTCCTAGATAGAAATGGTCCCAGGATGCCAAGAGGTCTAGGTTATATAGAGAAAGGGGAAAGTGAAATGAACAGAACTTTTTAAAATGTGGTAGAATTTTAAAAAATATATTAGCTGCACACAAAGATGGTCAATGAAGCATTTATTGACGTTGCTTTCCTATAATTAAAACTCAGAGAGAGAAAAGATATACAGCAACACGATTCTCTCAAGTTTTGAAGAATGGAAGCGGCCATAGTGGGTAATGGTGGCAGGATCCAGGCAACTAAAATTTGATAAATCCCTGAATATCTTCCTGATTTCCAAGCAGAAGAATTTCCATTTTTATTTTAAATAATAGCAGTTGCTTTTTTTATTTGTGACAGATTCAAACCAATAGGCAGGTAGACCCAAACTTTAAAAACTGTGTTTTTAAAAAAATTCCAATCTAAGCATTGAGTACTGTACAACTTACTTTGTTAATAATTGTACTTTTGTATCCCTAAGTAATAGAACAGAATTTAATAAATAAAAAAAACAATGGATAGCTATTTTCAGAACTGCATGAAATATATGAATGGCTGAATAATACAAAAATCACCACTATAACAGCTGAGCAAGAATAGAGTCATTGTTTTATTACATCCATTACAAAAGTATTTGGGACATATTCCTTTAGAAATGAGAGCTTATTACCTTATTATAAGAAGAGGCATTGCAGGTCATATCCCCTGCTTGTCCTTTCTTACCATGGAAAATTACCTTGTTTATCTGCAACTCTTTTAAGTTTTTTTTCAAAACGTATATTTAAATGCAGATTTTCTTACCCAAGATGCAAATTTTTAAAGATAGTGGTATCTAGTTACATCACTAGACTGATTGAAAATTAATATCTATAATTGGGCAATATTTGCATTTATTAGGGATAATGTGATATCAAATGCCAGGAGTAAAATGACAATGTCATATATCTTAGGTTATTGAAACTTGATTTGGTTTACAATTAAGAAAATTGCAATAATCCGGAAAGATGCCTGAAGCCTTGTTGCTACAAAGGGACCCACCCACCCAAAGAAAGAAAGAGTAGTGATGAGATACTCATAGTAAAAGCGTAAACTGCTGAGTTTCACTCTCCCTCAGACTTTTCATTTGAAGATGATAAGCTCAGTGTCTGCAGGAAGGACTGGGGAGATCTCCAAGTACAAGCCAGCTTGCAAAGCAAAATAGGCCGAAGAAACTGAAGGGCGATTTAGACAGGGCTGGATAAGCATGGCTGAACAATACTTCCCTGTGCAATTTGAGATTTAGAGAGAGGTGATTCTAAAAGGTCAAGATTATCCCTGCTGGAATAGGATGTAAGACTCCATTTGGACTTGGCTGTCTACATAGTTTGGTTTTGGGTGATGTTAAGCTGAGATTTGCTGCTCAAAAACATTAACCACAACCAGCCATTCTTTCTTAGGATTGAAGAGGGTTTTCTGGAGTCCTTCATTAAAATATAAAGAAACCCAGGAGGAAATATCTCATACTCTTTTATACTAAGTGATACTCTAGATTTAACTCTTTAGTAGCAAGGAGCAGCAGGGATAAAACACCAAATAACCACTTTAGAACTAGCAGAAAGTTTCCTTTCAGAAACTCTCCTATTTCATAACTTAGTTGAGACTTTCTGCCCTTTTGTAGGACAAGGCCAGGAACATACAGCACTTTGACTCTGCAATCTAATTTTTCATGACTCAGCTTTGAAGCCAGTCCTGCTGAAGGGGGTCTGGCTGAGTCATGCTGTTTGTCCCTGGGCTTGCCCTATTGCACTGTGAGACGATTGATCTGCAAACCTCGTGGCAGATAAGGTCACATCCTCCTTAGATCTACAACACAGCATTTCAAATGATAACAAAACTGTTCAAACAATTGGACTGGAAGGAAGGGACCTGACTGACACTAATTAGCTGTGTGATCTTCTACAACCTAGGAAGCCTTTCCAACCAAGATAAGGAAATTGAACCTGATTTTTCTATGATCATTGCTTTGGATATTAGGGGACACCTGTATCTAGAAAGTAAAATCAGAAACAAATGAGAGTTTGATATAATTGCTTGATCATAAATCTTCCCACACTGAAGTAGCATTTTAAATGTTGTATTTTAGTTGCTTAGTGAAAGTGAGACATTTTAAATCTACTTTTAGCATAAACAATGGAGACAACTTCTGTGGTAAATGCTAAATTTCAAAATTGCATCCCTGGTTGTGTTTTTGAAGTTTTAAAACACCCCAACTATTTAAACAAGGCTGCTTGACTAATAGCTGTAAATTGTAATTGGTTACAATATATTTAGGGAAATTTTTATTTACCAGAATCTACAGATGCTTCAGGTAGGTGAGCAGATGGTTAGTAGCAAAGAGAAGATACAGATTTCCAATAGTAAAGAGACTTGAGATTTTCATCATGCTTTCCATAAAGAGGAATATTTAGACATACTTTCAGAATATGTATAAGTAGTAAAAATTGTTCTTCTTGATACACAGCAAGATATCACAGCAATCTTTTATTATGTAACTACATTTTCTCCAGAGTAATTTTGTCAGTATACCAAAGCTTAAACAGGCTGAAATTCACTAAATTATCACCTTGTTATCCTTGTTTTAGTTATTAAGTATAATGTTAAAGAAAGTTTCTTAACTATGATTAATATATCTATTTTTAAACCAGTAAAGAAAAAACTCCAAATCTTTTCAGTGCTGACCTATAATAATTTTACTATAAAAGTATGTAAAAATATGTGAAGAGACAAAATTCAGAATTAATTTCAAATGTGTACAGTTCCTATCAGATTTAAAATCCAAATGCATTTACAAATTTAAAACAACAAAAACAACACAATGAAAATGAGTAACAGTATTTAATATTATGATTGGTGGTGCCTGGCTGGAGAAAACACCAATAGGGCACTAATGTCTTCATAAAGCTGTCCTTAAAAGAGCAAATGGGCACTGGCCACTAATTCAGATTATTTTATAGTAATCACACCTATATGGGTCTATACATGTCTTCTAAAAATGGGGCAAGATCTATTTCAGATTTCACAGTCTTTCATGTTTTAGAAAGGGAAGTACCCAATAATCAAATACATTGATATCTGTGCATCAAAATATATGAATATATAAATGTTCACAGTATATATATATATATAGCAAATAGTTTCATGTCCATACAGGTCAGGCTTTGCCTTTATAGTTACTTACTGCATGTGGAATTGCATTTACTTACATACATGCTTACTGCATTTTGAAACTACTTACTGCATTTAGAACTGCAGATACAGGTGTATAGGCTTCTACTACCATATGCTGTGTGATGATGTAATTTTACATTCTCTTTTACATCCTTTCACACATGCAAACTTGTGAAATTCGCATGGGATGGAAACATCATCTGTATCTTATGCCCATTTCCATTTTATTTTTATTAGCAGTTTCAGTGTGGTTAATATAATTATTGTAGAGCATTCTCTAATCCCCAAGAATATGTCCTTGAACTTTTCAGGACTTCAGATCTTAGTTTAAGAAATGAACCAATATCTAATACACTTGGGAGCTAAGAAGGTGGACCCCAGGTACCACCTAAAGTGGTTTATCTCTTGAAATAGCAAAATAATCTTGTTACAAAACAGGGAACATTGACAGTGAGGTATAAATCTTAAAGCTATGGAAGGTTCTGGTGGAGGTGTTTGAGAAGCTATACCAGGTAGAACTCATCCTTTGGTCTTTACATACATCACCTCACTGGAAACCTATTATACCTGGGGAATCTAGATCTCAAGGTTAAACAGCACTAGAGCTCAGAGGCACTGCTCTTGCAAGAGTACGCTTTTCCATACTAATTATGCTGCTAACTTAAACTTACTCCGTTTAGAAAGAAAGAAGTCGTGGGGTAGGCATGAAACCTAGGTTTAGTCCTAATTCTGTCTCATTTTAATTTTTTCTCTTAGCTCCAGGCAAGTCAATTTCCCTGATTCAATCCCCAGTTTCTTCTTCATCATCATTTTTTTTTAATCTGTGTAGCAAGAGCTTTACCTTTCTCATCAAGTTTTGTAAGACTTACTGAGAATATGGGTGTTTATGAAATGCTTTGTAAAAAGATATGCTGTCAGAGTGCAACTGAATATCAGTGAACACCTCACCTCTGGGCAAGAGCAGAGAGTAGGCTCCTGCAGCCAGCCTGGGTTCTGGGTTCCCAGATGATGTGGATGCAACTGCTGGGTGTAGGCTCTCTCCTTGCTCTTTCCCTGCTTGCCTTGTTCTCCTCAACCAGGGGATTTAGCAGTGACTAATCTGGAACACAAATAGGACTACTTTGAAGCCCATATGCTTCTTGATTTCTATTTTCCTAACATCTTTGCATTTTTTGTATGCTTAGATCTTTCTGCTGGTAGTTGTAGACTCTTTCTGTCAGGATCGGTTTATTCATCTTTGTGTCTTTTCCAGTCTCACTTCTTCTGTTCCACAACTAGCAAATTTCTTTAGTTGAATACTTGTATCTGTTTAATAAAATGTAATAAAATGGAACCTCTACAAGTTTTAAAAATGTAGTATATCTAAAGACCTACTCTTTTCAAACTGACATACATCTAACCATGTATAGATTTTTATTCTAATAATACAGAGATTTTTTAAGGTAATTAAATTTAAATTAATCTTCTGATAATGATTGATAAAGCATTTCTAAAATATCTTATATATTCAAATGATAGTTTCTACCTGGATTAAGGATTAAATAGTGTCCAGCTTTCTGTGTCATATTTCACTGACTCAAGCTTATAGTGAGAATTTTCTGTGTTGAAGTTGATCACGTTGACAAATCTTATCTATACTTATTTATAATGAATAAATTATATATTATACAGAAATGCAACAAATGTGTGAATTCACTAAGTCACAGAATGATTTGTCCAGAATCCCACAATAATTTAAAACGTTTATCAAAGCCTAAAATGGATTTTAGTTCCTTTTAAAAGGTTTCCCTTTAAAAAAAATTAAATTTTCTGATTTTCTTCCCATATATTTATGATTAGATTATTATCAATTCAAATAACTGATGTAATAATAACGGTTTCTTTTTTCTTTCTTTCTTTCCTTCTTTCCTTCCTTTCTTTCTTCTTTCTTTCATTTTCTTTCTTTCTTTCTTTCTTTCTTTCTTTCTTTCTTTCTTTTCTTTCTTTCTTTCTTTCTTCTTTCCTTCCTTCCTTCCTTCTTTCTTTCCTTCTTGCCTGCCTTCCCTCCTTCCTTCCCTTTCTTTCTTTCCTTTCTCTCTCTCTCTTTCTTTCTTTTTTCTTTTTTTTTTTTTTTTGACAGAGTTTTGCTCTGTTGCCAGGCGCCAGGCTGGAGTGCAGTGGTGCCATCTCTGCTCACTGCAACCTCTGCCTCCTGGGTTCAAGCAATTCTCCTGCCTCAGCCTCCCGAGTAGCTGGGACTACAGGCGTGTACCACCATGACCGGCTAATTTTTGTATTTTTTTTTTTTTTCAGTAGACACAGGGTTTCACCATGTTGGCCAGAATGGTCTCGATCTCTTGACCTCGTGATCCACCCACCTCGGTCTCCCTAAAGTGCTGGGATTACAGGTGTGAGCCACCGCACCCAGCTTTTTTTTTTTCTCCTAGAAATACAATGTTGAATTTAGAATCAACTCAAATTAAAAGTTTAAGTTTGTTATGAAATTCGAAATAGTACAAAATGTATGACGTTCTTAGTATAATATTCTTACCATGTCATAAAACCCATTAGAATTTAAAAATAAAAATAAGAAATATTATGTCAACTTTATGTGTAAAGTTAGCCATACTAAACTTTTTTTTTTTGCATAGTTCTATCATCATCATGACCAAAATTTAGTCAAGACTCCATGTCTAATTTAAGCACTGATTTATATACTGTACACATATATTTTTTCCTACATAAGAAATAGCTGCTTGTCCTTCCATCTCTAATTCTACTGATTAAATGTTACTTGTAAGCAAAACTCAGTCAGTTAGTATTAGAAGAATTCATATACACGAATTTTGTCTTGGTTTAGCTGTAATTTTTTTTGCCTATAATTTATGAATTTTATTTTCTGCTTGTTTATTATGCCATTTACTTCATATTTATGAATGACCTGCCAGTCTCATTAGAAAAACTTGTGTGGACTTCATCAAACATGTTTACTACATTTTTTATTTGGGTAGATATTTTAAGGTTCAGATACTATTTTTCTGGGAAATTGTCATGAGACTGTTGGACACAAAGAAACTTTTAGAATACAGTGGAATGAAGTTTCCTTTGGAATATATATTTTCTTCCCCCAGTCTCTATGACATCAACTCACAATAACTTCCTAGAGTTTTCACAGTTTGCTGTTGAAGAACTAACACAGAGTTCATGTTACAGAAATTACTGAGAATGTTGTTCATATCAATTTTATTGTGAAGCTTTTGTCCTTACAGCATTTAGAATTTAAAAAAAATATATAGCAGAAGCAGCAAAAAAACCACTTTTATATTTAGTTACACACACACACACACACACACACACACACACACACACACGCATGCACATCCCAACCTTCTCTGTGTTTTATGAGTCTATTTTGGCTTATATAGTTTCCTTTTCCCATTTGTTTCCAGAAAAGACACTAGCATGTGCAATGGTAAAAAGCAATAAAAAAAGCATCTCCCTTTTTGCCTTGTAGTGAATGGTTCTATCTATGGAACAGTCAAACATTTACTTCTTACCACAGTGTATGTCAACTTTCATTTGCTTTGCCTTTGATTCCATAAGAAAGCAAATTCATTTAGCTCTCTGTTTTCTCACACCCTAAGAACACATAATGAGTCAGTATATATAAGAATACAGGATAACAGCCGACATACCTACAAGTTCTGCTGCATATACCAAACAGGGCATTTCCCAGGAAACAATCTTATATCTATAATTGCTGCCAAGAAATGACAGCCAGTCATTCTATTGAAGAGGAATACTGGTGGCACTGGCCATCCCATGCCTTCCTCCTCCCATTGCTCCTGCACTGAACTAGCTGTTAAAAGATCATGAAATTTAGACAACCAAAGCACTACCACATACCTGCCACGAGAAAAGAGGCGAGGACAGTGATAACTCCACTTCTGACCTTCACACCTCTGACTATTACCCAGATAATGACATTGGAAGAAAAATTAGGGAAAATATTAAGAGGCAGCATAAATATTTATTTGATTATTCTTCTGAAAAAAAATCGATTTTTATGTTATCTTCATGTAATAAGTAGGTTCTGTTTGATACAGATTTTAGTAGCTTCATTATTAGATATAATGTAAAGCAGATGTAAATGTTTATTGATTTTTTTACTATTAACTAATTAATATATTACTATAACATGTTACCATTACTATGGTCTTTTCCTTATACCCCCTCAAAACAAAAGTTGGATGTTTTTCAGGTGGAGATGTGTGTAGTAGATTTATGAACCTCTTGTTGAAATCAAATTAGTCTCTCTTAATTCAGTTTTTATTTGGCATATTCTAGATTCATTTTTAAGTTATTTTGTATACTTTAAAATTTTATTTTTAACGACACATAACTGTATATATTTATGGGGTACATAGTAATGTTTTGATAAATATAATGTATAGTAATCAGATCAGGGCAATTAGCAAATCTGTCATCCCAACATTTATCGTTTCTTCATGTTGGGAACATTCCATATCCTTCTTCTAGGTATTTGAAATGGTATAGTACATCATTGTTAACTATAGTCATCCTACAGTGGTATAGAATACTAGAACATGTACCTCCTATCTAGCTATAATTTTGTGCCCTTTAACAAAATCCAATAATGGTATTGTCATTAACCCACCTACCCTCTTTCCCTGAGGGTGTGATCCTAGGACTGGGTTACTCCTCAAGGAGCACAGCCTGGCTAACCGGGAGCCCTGACATCCTGCCTCTCCAAACCACATTTTTATGAGTAGATAATCTGGGTCGTTAACTTGGCCCCCAAAATGTGGTCTAAATTCTTCATTTTTGATTTTGTGCTAAAGATTTCATGCCCACTTTTACCGCACAAGGCTGATGTAGAAGAAATGCAACTAGAATTCCGAATGGAGAGTGGCAATGAGGCATGGCATTCTGGGATTTTGTAGACAAAACAACTCCCAGTGGAGGTCATAAACTGTTGAATCAGGAGAGCAATCACAAAGGTCTGGAAAGCTAGACTTACTATTTACTAAACAAAACTCCGCTTCTGTAGAAGGCAAAATCTTCAGTGTTTAACAAGAGGCAGAGAAAGGAACACTCTTCTTGGTAGCTTAGATGCATTGCCATGATCCTAGGAATGAGGGGTGTGTGTGTGTGTGTGTGTGTGTGTGCGTGTGTGTGTGTGAGACTCGTTATCAGAATTAGTGAATTGTGGTCATAAAATGTAGAACAAATAGAAAAGTTCCCAAATCTGATGTTTTAAAGAAAGAGAAATGGAGTAATTTTTTAACATTGATGTTTTCAAGTGTATTTTTTAGTGTACGAAATCTCACATGGATAAATATTTCAATCATAACCATAGGATGCACAGAAGGGGTTAGAAGGGTAGCTCCCCCAGGCCCCCAGCAGAGCAGCTTCATCATGTGTTTCATGTATCAGGGATCGGAATCCCATATAGAATTCTATCTGAGGAAGGAGTCCACTGATAAAATGAGTTTCAAAATAAAACCATGGATTTAACATAAGACACTAAATTTTCAGATTTTATACTTGGGTGGCTTCTAATACAAAAAGTGACAAGTAATGGTGATTTTGAAAGTGCTGTGACTGCTAACTACTAACTCTCTTATTTAGCTGTGGAATATCCATAGGTACATATGTTCCCTTAAACAGTTATGTACCTGTTAAAGTCAGCATATTAAGGTAAGAACTGACACACTAAGGAATGAACAGAGGGAAACAAAATCTACAAAAGAGAGAACCATGCATGTTATGTGGAAAACTAAATTAGTTTAATTCAATGCAGAAAGCATTTGTTAAGGGACAAAATACTAGTTGAGCACTAAGTGAGTAACGCTGGGTGCAAGTCAGGGGCAGAAGATATATACAATTCTAGAACATGGAAGCTGGAAAATAATTGGTTTTTAGAGCCTTTGATGTAGAAATACACCTGAAGATAGTTTTGTCCCACCTAAATTAAACACTTTTAGAAAGTTCTCAACCACAGCAGGGCAGGAAAAATGACACCTTGTACTAGGCATTTATCCTAGTGCACCTGAGTAGGAGGAGAACCGCACCTCCTGAAGCTCAAGTAAGTGTCATCACTGCAAATAGGAAAGAGCTAGAGCAAGTATTTTGAAAACTGCAATTGGAGACAAAACAGAAAGGGCCATTGAGATTCACATTTCAGCTCTAACAAAGAAATGAGATTAAAGCGATGGGCATCTTGATGGATCACACCTAACTTGACCTGGACTGGAAGGCAACACAGCATATCATAGGGGACCTAGACCCAGAATAACAGCAAAGGGAATATGGAAAGCCATGTTCTCTAGTCTTCCTCATGCTTAACACAAATACTTTAGATATATTTTTTTATTATTTTCCCAAATTATCAGCACAAAGTCCCTGGTTCATTCTATCAGCAGCAAGTATTCTAAGTTAGAGCTCTAACATATATAACAAGCCCATCCACTGATACCCATTTCTACTTCATTGCCCTAGTGACTGCCATCTATAGCCCAGATGACCATAATAGTCTCTACTTCTTCTCTTCCTTCCTTTTTAAACTTTTCCATGCACATCTGTTAGAATACTTTTTAAATGTGTAAATTAGAGCATGCCATTAATGTCCTCCAAGGGCTTCCAAATACCCCAAGAATAAAATTCAAACTCTTGTACATAGCCTATAAGCACCATGGCCTGGCCCTTGCCTAATATTTGACATCATCTCATACCACTCAATGTTTTAGCTACAATGCACTTTCTGTTGCTAGGATATACTCACCCCCAATGCCCTTGGGGATTTGCTGGTTCCTCCTTTCTGACTGTGTTTCCCCAGCTCTTTGATGGCTGTCTCCGTCTACCTGTAGGGCTCAGCCAAACTGTCTTTCCAGAGAAATCTTCCTTGACCAACCACTTCAACTTTATCAACAAGATTATTTTCTTTATACATCACCCAACTTATTATCTATGCCACATTTCTTTTATTTTTATGCATTTCTTTTAATTTTTCTTTATATTTTGTGTGTCTTATCACAATAAAATGCAATTTCAACAGTGCATGGACTCTCCTTCATATTTTTCTCCTCAGACCTTATATATAACTGTGCCCAGCATATTACAAGCATGTAGCAAGAGCTCAGTGATTATTTATTTTTAAAAAACACAAGCTAGACTCACTTCTAACTATTCCTATTCCAGAATTCCAGCTTTTATCCCCTAGAATTAAACAATGACATATTTTGTGGAGGACATAAACATACGCTCATGAAAAATAGATACCATGCAAGAGATTAAAAAAAATAGAAAGTATCTTCATAGTGGTGCAATTAATTTGCATGCAGCTGCTGGTGAGTAGCTAAATGAATAACTTTAACTCTTGGTGAGTCATGGGGTGACATAGGTCATATAGTTTCATCATGCCACTATGTCAAAAATGGGTAGCTGTATGTGTTTGACTGCCACAAAACGTCTGTAGAATATTTTTGTTATTAAAATTAAAATTAAAACATTAATGGGAATATTTTCTTATTTTAGAAGTAGCAATTAAATTTTTCTGTTTTTAAAATGTAATCCTCATTATTTAATTTAGTTTTTTTCTACTCAAGAGTTATCACACCAGTTCTTCTTGTTAGCACTCTCTTTTCTTCCTCTCAGAGATCACATTGCTAGCTCTGGTATTTTCAGGCACCTGGTTATGTATGTCCATTTAGTAACTTCCTGAGAAAAATTTTTAGACTTTAAATGTTGATGTAATCATGAAAGTCTCATGCAGAATGGATGAAAATTCAGTCCACTTTTCTTTTCCCTTCTACTAAATTGACCAGAAAAGAGAGAAGGGGAGGCAGTCTTATCTTTTTCTGTTTAACAAAAATATAGACAAAGAAACAGTTAAGAATAGTGTACTAGGTTGGTGGGGTGATTCAAGCCTCCCACAGCTGAAAGGTTATTTAATTCAGAGGTGTGCTGAGTTTCCTGATCTATTCCTAGTCTCCTGAGAGACAAAGGTTTCACCCACAATCTGCAACCAGCATCAGAGTTATATTAAGGCAAGGGGGCTGATGTGGTTGTAAGTATTTAATACATCACTAGGGAAAGGGGTGGAGGCCATCAGAGCCAGGGAGACATTCTTAAGTACTAAAGTGCCCAGGCTAGTAAATATAGTCCCCAGACATATGTGGGGGAGAATGAAAAAACAATGAGCACACTCACTGTATCGGGGCTTCCCGATGATTCTCTTAACCACAAAATCTGAAGCACTTTGAGAAAATGGACTCTTGGCTGTAGGCTATGGGTAGGCTTAGAAATTTAGCAGCATGAACAGGTGTCAGGACTTAGGTGATCTGGCTCAAAGAAGCTAAAATGAAAGCTATAAAAATTGGCTGCAGCTAATGCTTTTACAATCTTTCCCTGCAGGGACCCTCAGAGCCTTTGTTTACTTACCAGAGAATTTAACACTACTTTATTCATATGTCTGAGTTAGCATAATGATGTTAAAATAAATACATAAAGTTTTTATTTATGACTCCTATTTATTAACTCTACTGGCAAAGATTGGCTTTGTCAACCCAGTTTTTGTTGAGCTGGCCAAGTTTACCAATAGAAATGTGTACTTCTTCTGTTATCAAAATATTGATGTATTTTTGACATCTCATCCATTAATCTACATCAGAAGTGTATCACAGCACTTTGTAAATGGAATGAATATCCGCAGCCTATTTCGATTTTCTTGGTTCAGACAGATACATTCTATTTTATTTAAATCATTTGATTTATTGATAATCATCTAAGTTATATTTTAAAGAATCTATATCATTTATATCTGTTAAAGGCCAAATAATAAAAATATTTTAGGACTGATGAGCCACACAAGGTCTCTATCATTTCATAATCATATTTTAGCAACTCTTTCAAAACACTAAGAACATTCTTAGTTTGAGGGTATATGAAAAACAAGGTGCAGGCCTGTGGGCTGAATATGACCCGTGGGCCTTAATTTTCTGATCTCTGGCATAAGTAATGGAAGTTATGTTTAAGAATTTGCTTTACTTCAATCAAACAGTAACACTTCTCCTTCTCTGCGTAATGGAGATAATAATACAGGCGGACAGAATTGACAAGTGTTCCGTATTATTTAAAAAAAAGTCATGGCTCTCTTGTAGAGTAAGAATACTAAACATTTCCAAATGCTCACAGTAAGCAGAGTCAATCTTAGTCTAGTTCTAGTCTAATCTTAGCAAAAATGTGACCCAATTTAACATTTGTAGGTACCAACGTTTTTTCCTTCCAGAAAAAGCACCGTATATAATTCTGAAATGCCATCTTCAGTAATGTTCTTCGGTTATTGAAGTTGGAATAGTCTGGGCAGCAATAAAAATTGCCACTTCTCATATGTGATAATATGATTCTTTCATCTTTTTCTTTCCTCCTTTCAGGCCAAATCTTCAGCCTTGATAATTAATCACAACAATAATAGGGCCATGTATCTATTAGACATTTTGTATTTTGCAAAACTCATTTCTAAATGAAAATGAAGATGACTTCTCTACTTTTGTTTCTACAGCTTGAGTAACCCTCATCCAAAATGCTCAAAAAATTTTGAAACATTTTGAGCATTGACATGGGACTGAAAGGAAAGGCTCATTGAAGAATTTTTGGACTCGGATATTTCTCACTTTCATTCAAATGTTGCATATTCTCATTCTAGTGTTATCTTTCCTGCCTTGTAGTTGACTGGCTAATCCTTTGTATAAAGGATGGCATTAGTAGCATTACTTTGTGCAGGGAGTGTTACCTTCCATGACCTTTTGGGACCAGTTCTTCTCCCATGTGGGAACAGTTTTCTTTGGTTTCATAGCATAGTTTCAAATTAGACCTTCCAAATTAAACTTGAAATTTTGAGGAGGGTCTTCAGCATTTTGGGAAGGTGGGGGGCATATCATTCCAAGTGTCTTTAAAAGAATATTCTAGTTTACCTCAAAAACATGGCAGTTTGTAACAAGGAAATATTCCTTTGGAAGCACTGGCTTCATACAACTGCTTTAACTACTTTTAGTCTTTGTCAGTCTTTGTCAATCTTTTTCTCTCTAATTTCCTACTCTCCCCATCCCCAATCCAAGCAAAGTTTCATGAGGGAAGGGGCTTTGAGTTGAGAGCAAGGAAAAGAGATTATAGCCAACCCAAATTTACATTTAGAAAAGTTTAAAACAGAGGATACTTCCAAATTAATTTTACCAGTCCAGAATTATTCTAATAATACAGCTAGTTGAGAATACTAGAGGAAAAGAAAACTATAGGCCAATATCTCTGATGAATAAAGACACAAGAGTCATAAAAAATACAGTTAGTCCTTCATATCTTTAGGTTCCACATCCATAGATTCAATAAACTGTGGATTATAAATAATTTGGGAAAAAGGATGGCTGTGCAGTGACTATATTGAACATGTACAGACTTTTCTTGTCCCTATTCCCCAAACAATATAATAACAATTTACATAGCATTTACATCATATTGTAAGTAATCTAGAGATGATTTAAAGTATACTGGAGGATATGTATAGGTTATATGCAAATACTACATCATTTTTTATAAGAAACTTGAGTATCTGTGGACTTTGGTATCCATGAGAGTTTCCAGAACCCACCCCCAATAGACATCAAGCTAGGTTTGTACTAGCAAACCATATTCAACAGCATATTGAAAAGATAATTCACCACGATCAAGTGGGATTTATTCCAGGGATGCAAGGATGGTTGAACATATGTAAATCAATAAATGTTTGTATTAACCCATTCCTACACTGTTATGAAGAAATACTGAGACTGGCTAATTTCTAAAGGAAAACACTTTTATTGATTCATAGAATCAATTGACTGGGTAATTTCTAAAGGAAAGAGGTTTAACTGACTCATAATGAAAAAAAGTTATCTGCTAGGAATGCCTCAGGAAACTTACAACCATGGCAGAAGGCAAAGGAGAAACAGGCACAGGGTGGCAGAATAAAGTAAGTGCAAGCAGGGGAAATGCCAGATGCTTATAAAACCATCAGATCTTGTGAGACTCACTATTACAAAAACAGCATGGGGGAAACTGCATCCATACTCCAATTACTTCCTTCTGATCCCACCCTTGACAAGTGGGGATTATGGGGATTACAATTCAATATAAGATTTCAGGTGGGAACACAGCCAAACCATATCAATATGATTCATTAAACTAACAAAATGAAGAACAAAATCCATATGAACATCATAATAAATACAGAAAAAGCATTGAACAAAATTCAACATCCTTTCATGATCAAATCTCTCAATAAATAGGTAAAGAAGGAAGGTTTCTCAACACAGTACAGGCCATATATGACAAGCCTACAGCTGACATCACATTCAGTGATGAAAAGTTGATAACTTTCCCCCTGAGGTCAGGAACAAGGCAAGGATATTCACTCACCACTTCTATTCAATATATTGCTGGAAATCCTAGCCCAAAGCTACTAGTCAGGAAAAAGAAATACAAGGCATGCAAATAGAAAAGGAAGAAGTGTACTATCTCTGTTTGCTGATGTTATGATCTTATATATAGAGAACCCTAAAGACTCCACCAAAAAATGTTGGAATAGAGAAACAAATTGAATAAAATCACAGGTTACAAAATCTGCAAATCAATAGCATTTTATACATTAACAATGAACTGTCTAAAAAAAATTCAGAAAAAAATCACATTTATAATAGCATAACAAATAAAATACTAAGTTGTAAAGTTAACTAACCAGCTTAAAAATCTGTATACTGAAAACTATAAAAATAAATTGATGATAGAAATTGAAGATGACACAAATAGGTGTAAAAAAATTCTGTGTCCTTTAATTAGAAGAATTAATGTTAAAATGTCCATATTATCCAAAGGGATCTATAGATTCAATGCAACCCCTATCAAAACTCCAATGACTTTCTTCACAGAGAGAGCAAAAACAGCTTGAAAATTCATATGGAACTACAAAAGACTCAGATAGCCAAAGCAAATCTAGAGCAAAAAGAACGAACTGAAGACATTTTACTACCTGATTTCAAAACATATTACCAAGTTATAGCAATCCAAACAGCATGGTACCGGCAAAATAACAGAAACATCAACTAATGGAATAAGACAGAGAGCCCAGAAGTAAACTTATGTGGTTATGGTCAACTGATTTTTGACAAAGGTGCCAAGAACACATAAAGGAGAAAGGACAGTCTCTTTAGTAAATGTTGTTGGAATAACTGGCTCTCTGAATACACAAAAATGAAATTGGGCCACTATGTCACCTCTTATAGAAGAATCAACCCAAAATGAATTAAAGCCTTACATGTAAGATCTGAAGCTATAAATTTCTAGAGGAAAATATACAGGAAAAGCTAAATGACATTGATCTGGTCAATAATCTCTTGCATAAGACCCTAAAACCAAAGGCAACAAAAGCAAAAATAGACAAATGAGATTAGATCAAACTACAAAGTTTTTATGCACGGCAGAGGAAACATACACAATATATGTATATATCATATATATACTCTCTATATATTCTATATTCAATAGAGTGTAGAACCAATCTATGGAATGGGAGAATATATTTGTGAATGTACATCTGATAAGGAGTTAGTATCCAAAATATACAAATAACTCAAACAACTCAATAACAAAAAATCAAATAACCCAATTAAAAACAGGCAGAGAACCTGAATAAACATTACTCAAAAGAAGACATACAAGTGGCCAACAGGAATGTCAAAACATGCTTAACACTACTATCAGGGAAATACAAAATAAATTCTCAATGATATATTTCTTCACACCTGTTGAAATGGTTATTTTAAAAGATATAAAATAAATGTGAGAATTTGGACAAAAGTCTGACCTTTATACATTGTTGGTCAAAATGTAAATTATGACATCCATTTTGGAAAACAGTATGGAAGTTCATAAAAAAAATAATAGAATTACCATGTCATTCAGCAATCCCACTTCTGGGTGATGTATTCAAATGAATTGAAATCAATATACTATAGAGATATCTGTTCTCCCATGTTCATTGCAGAATTATTTACAACAGCTAAGATAAAGAAACAACCTGAGTGCTCAACAGATAAATCAATTAAAAAATGTCATATATACTCACAATGAAATAGTGTTCAGCCTTAAACAGAAACAAAATTCTGTCATTTGTGACATGAATAAACTTAAAGAACATTATGCTAAGTGAAATAAGCCAGGCAAGAAAGACAAATATCACATGATCTCACTTATATGTGTAATCTAAAAATTCAAACTTATAGAAGTAGAGAGTAGAATGGTGGTTACCAGAGGCTAAGGAGATATGGAGATGTCAATGGTGGTGGGCAGCGGGGGAGGGAATGCTGGCCAAAGGGTACAAAGTTCCAATTAGGTGAAAAAAATTCTGGTGATCTACTGCACAGCAAGGTCACTATAATTAATAACAATATCCCGTGTATTTCAAAGTTGCTGAAAGAATGGATTTTAAATGTTTTTACTGTGAAGAAATGAAAAGTATGCATGGTGATGTATAAGTTCATTGACCTGATTTTCTCATTCCACAAGGTATACATGCAGCGGAACATTTCATTGTATCCCATAAATATATATAGTTATTATTTGTCAACTAAAAATAAGAATGAAATCTAAAACAACATTTTGAAAAATTCATTTTTTCTACAAATTAAAACATGGAATAGTTTTGAATATGTACTGAATCAAGTATGTAAACTGTGAAATTTAAGTCTGAGTTCTGTTTGTACACTATTTTCCAGAGAATCTTTCTATCCCTAAATCTCAGTATTCCTAGACAATCTCTTGTTATTTTGTTTCCCATTTACCTGGAAACAAAAATTTAAAAAATTTTATACTTTTTTAATTTCCTTTTTTTTTCTTACCTTGGAGATAGCTGATGACAGGGATAAAAAATTTCTCTCATTTTAAAGGAGAAGCTGGTGAAGCCAACACTGCACACACCAGTTAAGGTGTTCAAAATCTAGGTGGCTTCTGAAGAGACTTTGAATAATTAATTTTAAATACCTATGAAGTTAATGGGAAGTTATCATCCAGTTTTTCTTTTTGTAAGTAAGCTAGGCTACAGTAGTGGGATGGAATCTTGCAAAAAAGAGGTCTTTTCAGGAAATTAAGGACATAAGTGAGAAAAAAAACCCTTTAATTATACAAAGAATAATTTGACAGATAAGTATGATACAAATAATAACTATCTGTATTCACAAATAGTCACAAAAATTATTTTAGTGTTATATGTGAAAAAAATTCCCTCTAGATATTTAGGGAAATCAATATTTTAAAATAATAGTAACATCTCTAAACTAGCATCTGGGATATGTATTTTATCTGCATTTAAACTAATTTGAAAGACCCCAAACTGAGTAATTTGGTCAATTAAAAATATTACTGCACACTGCAGAGTACTGTGTAGCCATCACTCCTGTATTTATAACTATAAAAGCCATTATTACATTGAATATGCCAAGAGATATTATTTACTGAGATTAGTAAACAATCTTAGTAAACAAACAATCTCAGAACAAAAAAGTTCTAGCATTAAAGTTTCATATATAGTATAAAACGTTTTATACCAGTTTTTATTACTTTACGCAAGGAAGATTTTATGGGATATAAGCATTAAAAAGGAATATCACATATTCTTTGTGCTGTTCTATATGAACTAATATTCAAGATTTTAGATTATATGAAAGAGTTTTGAAGGAAATTTTGAGAGAATATTATAATTTCACAAGAGTTGAAACAGTAACTTTGTTTGCTTTGAAAGCTTACATGAGGGCCTGGCGTGGTGGCTCACGCATGTAATCTTAGCACTTTGGGAGGCTGAGGTGGGTGATCACTTGAGATCAGGAGTTTGAGACTAGCCTGGCCAACGTGGTGAAATCCTGTCTCTACTAAAAATATAAAAATTAGCCAGAAATTGTTGAACCTGGGAGGCGAAGGTTGCGGTGAGCCAAGATCGTGCCACTGTCCTCCAGCCTGGGCAACAGAGTCAGACTCTGTCTCAAAAACAAAAAAGAGAGAGAGAGAAAGAAGCGGGGGGAGGGGGGAGAGAGAGAGAGACAGAGACAGAAGGAAGGGAAGGGAAGGGAAGGGGGGGAGGGAAGGAGGAAGGAAGGAAGGAAGGAAAGAAAGAAGAAAGAAAGAAAGAAAGAAGGAAAGAAAGAAAGAAAGAAAGAAGAAAGAAAGAAAGAAAAGAAAAGAAAGAAAAAATAGAAAGCTCATGTGATCAAACAATTCTCAGAAATTAGCATGTCTTCAGAGTGGGAATGTAAACTCCACATAATTGTTTCTCCGTACAAGGTGACATTATCCCAGATCTTCCACACTGTTGGATCCAGGCAAGGCTATAAGTTAACAGCATAATCTTTCCTCCTTTTATATTTCCTACTCTTGGTAATTATTCATAATTTCTATCTACACCTAGTCTCTAACATTTTTAGGTTTTTCATTATTTCTAATTTATGTATCTCATAACTTACTTTGGAAATGTTACTTAATGATTAATATATTTTTAATTGGTTTATTAACAAAATTATATACTATGTTTCACAAAAATTAGATTACACATTTTATAAAATCCAAATTACTCTGCTTTTCTTAATTGTACAATCAGTGAAGCCATGTCAGCTAACATACAGCTTAGGTAACAACCAGTACTGGTCTCAATTCATTCATTTCAAACTTGAATTTTTGCAGTTGGAAGTCTATTTAGTATTTTGCGGCATAGTTGATTGCAGGGAACTCAATTTCATTTGCTTGTAATCATTTTTCAAACAGTTAAGGTCATTTTTAATGCTAGTCCTGTCTTTCGAGGTGCTTACCCATCCTGATGATGTGATGTACTTGGCAAACTTAATGACCACTCTCTCTAGCTTGAATCAATCACATACAAGGATGTTAAATGCACCCAGGACTGATCTCTGCAGAACATCACCTGTTAGGAGCTTAGGGGCAATGGGTGTACATTATGTTATTTTTACTTTCTGGTGATTGCCTTATTCTCTACACTGGGGCTTATAGGAAGATAAATAGGGAGCTCATTCAATTAAATGAGATCAAGCAGCTCCAGGAAGGTGATCACTGATAGGTCCAGCATCTTTCTTTAGGGCACTTCACAAATTATGGCACTCTGCTTTGACATTCATTCATGAACAAACCAGATAATTTGGGGGTGGACAATTTTGTCTCTGCCACAGTTTTACTGGTCTTGTGATATTTCTAGACAGCAGCAAGTCCCCCAGTATTTAGGAACACTATCTTGTGGGCATGAAAAGAATTGGTTTCAGTGAGAAGCCCTGAAATGCTCTAATATTTTGTGTAGGGTAGAAATGCTAAAGATGTGAGCCTTTTGAAGTCAGCTCTATACTAAACAAGTCTACATACACATTTTGGTTCAGAAACTTAAAGTATGGGGAAAATAAGATGGAGGTTTTATTTCTTGCATGAATTAACTCTTCTAGTAGAGACAAATTCCATTTCAAGGTTACAGGCTGTGTCTCTAACCCAGTTCCAAGTAGTTCTAGGTCCCTGTTTTTTTTTTAACTGTAAAATGAAAATTTGACTAGATCAGGTATGACAGGTGGTTTTTACCTGTAGTACCAGTTGATTGGAAGTGGATGTCTTAAATGTTCTATTAGGAATTATGAGATGTATTCTATGCTTTATGGGAAAGGACATTCTGTAGAAGAGTGATGTCTCCCATGGGAAGAAAAGAACAGAGAAAATATGCTATTATTTTCCTTGGACTATATTATAAAAATTATTATTATTTTAAGACAGAGTCTTGCTCTGTTGCCAGGCTGGAGTGCTATGGCGCAATCTCAGCTCACTGCAGCCTCCGCCTCCTGGGTTCCAGTGATTCTCCTGCTTCGGCCTCCTGAGTGGCTGGGATTATAGGCACCTCTCACCACACCCAGCTAATTTTTTGTATTTTTAGTAGAGACACGAGTTTCACCATGTTGGCCAATTAGTCTCGAACTCCTAACCTCGTGATCCACCCTCTCTGGTCTCCCAGAGCACTGGGATTAAAGGCATGAGCCACTGTGCTCAGCCTGGATTATTTTATTTTTAAAGTTATTTTTTGCTCTAAGATTCAATAAGAACTTAGCCAAAAAGAAAGGGGCAAAATGGGTAACTCATATTGTTCATATCAATACTCCTGCGAGAACAATACTTAGCTAAAGTTCTGTTCCCCTAGCTAGTTGGAGAAGAACACAATTGGTTAAGGTATGGTTCATGATGGTCCATTTTATGAAAGTCTGTGGCCTACGGTGGTCAATGGTTTATAGATAACAGGGCAAATGCTATCAGTTGACTGAGAGTTCCTGCATTTAAGATGAAGCTTTAAATTTACTCATCAACGTTCTGGGCATTTGGCTCCAAACTGTTTTGCCAATAATCATCTGAGTATACTGTATCTGTTCTGACTTACCAAAGAAAAAAAAAAGTATTTCTTGTTCTTTTTTTTTTTTTTTTTTTCGCTTACTTTGGTGTTTTTAACATTTCTCAGATGGAACTTCTAAATCAGGACACAAATAACCTTTAATGATCTTGCCATTATTCAATTTGTAGGTAAATGTCATGTTCCCTAACAAACTATAAAATATATCTCTTTAACATTTTGCTTGGACCATCAGTGTTAAAGTTAATTCTAACTTGTCTTCTTTGAAGGTTAATAATCCACACAATTACCTGTGTACTAAACTATGTACTCAGTCAAATTATCTGTGTACTAAACAATATACTCAGTTATAGTTGATCAAAGTTAAGAATTCTGGAACACTTTATCTTAGGAAGTTACATAAAATATTGTGAACAAATGAGTTCAGATGCTTCCTTTCATATGTTAAACATGGACTGCACTTTATTTGTCCTAATAATCTTTCCATGATATGCACCTTATTAACCTTTGTAAAGGATGAACAGTTTGTAGCAGTTTCCATTCATGTTCTTTGACAAATGGATGGATGTCAATTTTAAGAAGAAAAGTGAAAATAGTTGTGAGATAAAAAGAAATTATTACAAAATGTTATAAACCAGACATAAAATTTTTAATGCTATGAGTCTCACTGGGAGAGGAACTGGAACTAGAAATGTTCTTTTAGATATTAGGGTCATTGCAGAGGAGGGGGTGGGTGGAGTTAGGGTTGGAGAAGACCCACACAGGAGAATCTATTAGAACATATTGTAATAAAATACAATTTCATTCCATTTTACTGCATGCTTTCAGACGGTTGAGGAAAAAGATCCAATAAGTTTGGTTAGAGGTGAGTTGGGTGTCTAGAAAGAAATTTGCAATAGATGTCTCCTGAGTGAGAGCCAAACCACAACAAATGAGAGGTAGAAGATATACAGCTTCAGGGCCTAGATAAGCTGGAAAGTTGTTTCACAGCTTATCCAAGGAAGCCTGAGGCATGGTAGCTGATGGAAAAATCCAAACCATGTTTGAAATTGCACCAAGGTTAGTGATCTGAGGAAGGTGCTAAATATTAAGTTCTTTCCACAGCCTACAAAACTAACTAATTTGGCCTCAGGCTACTTTTAAAATTTTGTTTTCTTCTCTTTTTCTCACTCACCGAAATTGAGCCTCTTCTCTGTTCCTAAATATGCCAAGTCCATTACTGCCATCACAGGGACTTTGCACATCCGTTTCCTCTGGCTAGACCTTCACTGGAATCACTTCTTCACTTTATTCAGGTCTCTGCCAACACTCTGGTTTACAAAAGAACCTCCCTAACAACTTTATCTAAAATATTCCAATATAGTTATCAATTTTTTTCTGAATTTTTAAATAACACCTATGATCATTTCATATTATATTAAACCATGGTTTTATATCAGGGAATAAACAGTGGCAACTGGGAAATTAGCTGTAAAGATAAAAGGTAAAAATATAAAAATCCATTCTAGGTATTACAAAATGTCACAAAACGAAGAAATTGAGTCAATTTTTCAGAATTAAGACATTAAAATGTGAGGAGAAAGAAGAGCTGGAGTGTCGTGTGTGTGTGTGTGTGTGTGTGTGTATGTGTGGGTGTGTGTGCATGCATGTGTGTGTGTTTCTGAAGAACAACACTGAGTTCAGTCTGGAACACAGCAGGAACTACACAGGGTTGGACTAGTACATCATCATACTAAGGAGATACTTTGAGAACCAAACAGGTAAATATTACGAGTTGGAGACTGAGTTTTGGCAACCACTCTGTGATTTTTGAGATGTTGGATCATATTATTTTTCATGTGTTCTGAGTTCTAGGACTTAAAAATACAAAGAGAGTGAAGTAGTCCAACACATATGCCAGATTATAATTTGACCTTGAGATATACAGATTGTAAGAAAATACATTTTGATCCAATAAAATAGAATATGGTGGGTTTTACTATTTATTTTTTATTTAAAGAAATCTATTTTATGAGAGGGTATTAATGGTGCTCCCTCATTCTCATTTTGTTCTTAGATTTGTCGAATTTTGAAAAATTGTTTTTTGTTCCATATAAATACTATACTTTTAATATAAGGCAATGAATTTCTGTTGTATATTTTTTAAGTTTTAATGAAAGGTGCAAAAAGTGGTTGTGAAAACACTATTCTTGCTTTCTTCAAAAAAGACAACAGAATTACAGCTTTTAAAAAGCACGTAAAAGCTGGGTATAGTGGCACATACCTCTTATTCCCAGCTACTCAGGAGGCTGAGGTGGGAGGATCACTTGAGCCCAGAAAGAAACACAGCCCAGAGAACTGGGCGCCAAAGAAAAAGAAACAAGGAATAAGTAAACGATCAACTTTCAGAAAATATCCTGTCTACTCTATACCACTTTTTTCTTTCCTACTTTGTATGTGATACCTACTTGAACACTGTTCTCAGTATATTCTCCTCTAAGAATGGAAAGATTCAGTTCCAAAATTCAAAGGCTAGCTTATTATACCTTAATAAACTTTACTAGTATTACATTTAAAGACATATAAAATATTTGCAGTATTGTTTTCATTTGTTATAGATGGTAGTCAAATACCTAAGTGTTCAAATATACACTTTAAAAATAAAAGCTCAATCTGCAAAGTACTGCAACTTAAATTATTAAGAAAACTTGGTGTTTTAATTGCTCTTTGATTGACATAAAAATATGTTAGTATCAAACACTTTCAAAAAGAGAGTTTATTAATTTAGCTAGAGAAAGCTCGGTTTTATACTAGGGATTCTATCTGAAATTAAATTGTTTTAGGAAAAAAATACACATTATCCCTAATTATGTCTGCTGATTTCATTATTTCTTTAAGGAATAAAATTATGTGGCTTATACATGGTGAAGTTGCTTCTGTCATGAAAAAGAAGGTAGTAAGAAGTACATATGAACATTCTAGAAAATCTACTCTTTGTACTTATATTATTCAGCCAAATGTTCAATATAGTTCAATAATGGATTGTTGAGGGGTCCTAAAATTAAGAAAAATTTAATAATTTTCCATCTGGAAAACTGGCATAGATTTATAGACTACTGCCATTCTACTTAGTGATTCCCATCCAAGCCCATGGTTTCAATGACCTCTTAGGTGTTAAGGATTCCCAGATCAATTTCTTAAGCTCTGATTTCATTCTTAAGCTACCATCTGCACATCAGACTTCCCATTCCACACATAATTTATAGGCAGTATAGTACAAACTGAGCTCTTTGTTTTCTCTTCTAAATCTCTCCCTCTTTTTGTATTTCCTGTCTTATGCAAGTGTCCTTCACTACCCAGTGCTTAACAGAAACAGAGAAGCTAATCTGGAGATCTTCCTCTTCCTCGGTGTTGTCTTACTTCAACTCTTTTTAACCTTTCGATTTTAATTTCTCTACATCTGTCATATCCATACCCTGCCCCCCTTTTTCATGCTAAGGCCTTAGCTGACATTTTTCTTGCCATAGAAAAAAGGAAAAGAACAATCCCATTGACCTGCAAAGCAAGAAAAGTCTATGTTCAAAAGAAGAAAGAAATATTAAAAAGTTTTTTAGTATACAAAAATGAGTACTGTTAAACAGTTAAAAATGTTGTATTTAATATATTTGTATTCAAAACTAGTAGTACATTAAGGAAAATAACTTCAAATGCTTAATTATTTCATAAATGAGTCCTAAACATCTCATCAATGAGATTATAAATCATTGAGGGGATAAACAACCATTTTTCTTCCCATTTGAAAATAGAAAAATATCTACCTTACATTAACCTAAAATGAGAATTGTGAAGAGGAAATGCCTTTCAAAAGCTTCTTTATGAGAGATTGAAAGTGTGCAGACACGCCAATCTTTCCTGTGTAGTGGAAATGAATGAAGTTCAACACAGGTTTTCCACATACCTAAATTGCTACTAGGTTTCTTGGGCTGAGCATGGAAAGAAAGCTAAGACAGCATTAATTACTGTCACAGACTACATGCTAGGCTAGAGTTCACCTTTAGAGAAGCAGATTAATTTTTCTTTTCAATTTAGCTTCCTCTGTAGCTTTGACAAGATAAATCATTTCAGGGAAGATTTGTTAAATCTGATTAGGATTCTTGTTTTTGCAGCTATCAGACTTTTATAATGGTCCAGTGGCCAGCAATAAACAGATACCTAGAGAATTACAGCTAAAAACTTTTGGGAAAGGAATACAGAATGCATTTTTATTTCTCATATTGCTAGGAAAAAGTAAAACCTTCACTCTTCTGAAAGATTTTTCTTGTTTTGATTTCTAGATGACTGGAAGGTGACAGATGTGAGCACGAAAATTCTGCTTCAATGTGAATTCCACAACTATCATTTCGCTGATGGAAAATATTCTAAATATAAGAAGGTGTTCTGGTTGCTTAAAGTTTCATTTTTCAGTGTTGACCCTTTCCCCTTGAAAGCTTGCACCATCTCTATTATTGAGCTTGATAATTTGCTTTTCTTAGCGTTGAAACAGACCCATGACAAAATCAGAAAGAAATTTTCCACAACTTTTACAAGTTAAAAAGTATGAGTTTCCACCTACGACTTAGATACAACTGATTCAGGTTAATAATTTGATATTTACTCCAATTTGCCAAGACTTTTTGTACTTTTACATTAGTAGATAAGGTGGATGTATTTTATGCCTTCTAGTAAACTCCAAATATATACATTTATTTATTTAAATTTTGCTAAAAATATTTTTTTGTTTGGACAGATTTTATAAGCAGTGGCTAATTACATAGTGAAAGACAGTTCCTTTGTGTATAAAAAAACTCTACTTAAATTCTATTGTTAAGATTCATTTCTGTGGCCCACGAATTTTTTTTTCAGCATTTTTGGCTGCTACTAAGTAATATATTTGACTCTGTAGCCTGGGAGAAAAAAAGAGTATGAGTAAGTGAAAGAAAACTCTAACAATGTACAAATCATGAGTGAGAAGGTTAATTTAGGAACTCAAAAGTCAAAACCAAACTTAAACCAAAAAACCCAGAATTTATTGTGTTAATTAAAATCATCATTGATTCAACCAGCAGTAAATGAGAAGTTGATTAAATTTTAAGTATTCATTCAGTTACAAGGTGACATTTACTGTTATTATTTCTTAAATTATTTTATTCAACTCACTGTTTTAAATCCTAAGTTTTATTTAATTAATTGGAAAAACCATAAAATAAGGATTAGTAAATGGAAGCAGTACAAATGACTTATAAATGTGAAAAACCTTCCACCTCAGTATTTATCGTATCAATGAGAATTTGAGCAGATGACCATTTTCTGCCTACCATGATGAGCAAGATAAACAGTCTTCAAGCTTCTACACTTCAGTTTAAATTGGTCCCAAAGCAAGCGAACAAAATATCTTGAGAAGAAATGTGGCAAGATCATTTTAAAAGTTATATAGTTGATTCAATAGTTCTAGAAATCTGTTTCATTGAACTAATCAGCACCTTGAACAAAAGATATAAACAAAGGTATCTATCAAAATGCTATTTTTAGTAAGATAAAAGCTAGAAACAGCCTAAATTTTATAGCAACCAAATAGTGACTAAATAAATTATTATATTTACAGATTGGAATGTTATCACTAAAACTGTTTTCTGAGCATACATAGTGACTTGGAATAGTGTTAAAAATAATGTCCATATAAAAACATGTATATATAACACCAATTTTTAAAATGAAGAGGGATTAAAAATAAGAATAGAAATGAATATATGAAACTATGAATATTTGTTGTTGGTGGAACTAAAATTTAGATTTTTAAAATACCTTTATTTGCCAACAAACATTCATTTTATAATTAGGAAAATAGAGTTTTCAAAAATTAAGAGAAAAATGGCTTATGGATTGCATAGTTGCTAAATTTTGAAAGATTAAGAACACATTTTGAAAAAATACTGTGAAGTATTACCTAGTGTTTCATTTGTATCCCAGAGAAATTAATGAATAATCATTAAAGCTATGTAAAATAATCTTTATTAACAATATTTCAATGACAACTGCATACTTAAGTTGAATGAAAATTCCAAGCACATTACAGTTTATACAAATTATTTCCTGAATGTATAATAGTTAATAGTCTACATTTATTTATCTTTACATAAAAATATACAATTTTAAAGTACTTGATTTTACCAAAATAAATTATATTTCGGGCTCCTCCAAATCTAACTAATTCAGCCAACTTGAAGATATAAATATAATTATAAAATGACAAAAATATGGACACTGCTGCCTTATGAGGTTTCCTAATTTACAAAATCTGACTTATTCTATTAGATGTTTCTAGACCTAATAAACATTCCATATTCATATTTCCTAGACAGGTTCATTCTATTATGCTAGGTCCCAAATGTAGTAGTTGGGGGTGTACTTGGACTGGGGTGTGTTTACAAAGGAGTCATTTTCTAAATATAGAACCTGACTCCCATGTGTTGACCATATCTACATCCAGGGCACTACAACAAACAGTTCAGTCAGTGAGATACTGGTACGGCCCGGACCGGAGAGAGCTTTTGTGGAAGAGTTTGATAGCATGATTAGCTATCAGCAACATAATTCAGTACTTTCAACTCCAAACACAATTTTCTTTAGTAGGGTTAGCTCATGCTACAAGCACAGAACAATACAGAACTCTGGGGTGTAACTTGGGCCTCTCTCATCTGGACGATAGCAGGGTATAGTGTGGGCACAGTTCTGTACCCAGAAGCCATTTCTCTGATTTTCTAAGTTAGTACAATTTCCTCTCCCTCCTAGTGGGCAAATGGGGATCACTTTGTGGAGTTACCAGAATTTTTCTTTTTATTTAGCATTAGGAGAAAGGTACATTTGGAGGTGGCAAATTTTATCCAGTGAATCTCTATTCATATCCTGACTTTTATCAAATGGGCCCACCTATCATCTGTTGAAGGTTCCATGCATTCTTCCAACTCTGCCTTTAATCACACTATTAACTGTACCAGGAGTAATTTGCCATCCTATCCTCTCCACATGGGTTAGTGTAACTCATTTCAAGTAACTCTTGTTATTTAACTAATCAAGCCACAGCATTCTGTCTACCTTACACAATTGGCAAGTCACTTATTTTCCATGACATTGCTTGAACTGTACATTACTGTATGGTTTTATATTGCTAATTAGATGCTCTCCAGCTAGACTTACATATTATTAGTTGCCTGAAAAGGAGGTGCCCTTTCACAAACTTCTGAACTATTACAAGGGCTATTCCCTTTCCTCACACCATTATCCTCCTCTGTTTCAATTTGATCATGGCTCTACCAAACATATACAACACACAGACACCTCCAATCCCCTGACACACACACTCTTCACATCATTTTCAAGGGTTTCCTGAGACATCACTTATTTCAAAAAGACATTTCTGCCTTCTCCCATGGGAGGTGGTTGGGTGCTTTTCTTACATAAATCAAAATATCCTCTACATTCCCCTTGTGTCGCTTTGTAATTGTTTGCTTCATCTGTAAGTAAAGCCCCACAAGACTAACAGTTTCTTTATTATGAATAAACAAATGGATTTCTCAAATATTATTTAATTTTTCTTGCATGGAGGTCTTCTATACTTCATAATGAGGTTATAGGGCTGTTCAGACTAGGGAATGCATTTTTCATTTTTTTTTAGCCTGTTCCCACTCAGCATTTCATACATAAGAATTTTCAATACTTACAGAATTTTTTAAAGGACGGTATTGGATTTTTCCCTTGCGTTGTTGTCCTTATATGAAGTCACTGAACTCATGTCTAGGAGGGCCCTCAGAGATCATTTAGTCCAGCCTTTTTATTGATACTGCTCTTAGATTTCACTGTGCAGGTATTTTAGGTATTTTGGCCCAGAGGCAAGATAAGTTACTTAAGGGAGAAAGTGCTAAGCACACATAAATGAAGTTGAGGCAAACTTCTTACTACTTTTTCCTCCTTTTTGAAGGGAGAGTTGGCAGAAAGTAGAAGAAAGGGAGGGGAGACTGGGGAGTGGAGAAACTCCCAAAAGAGACTGAAACACTTAATAATAGCGACTCCTGAAGAGTCAAGAATTTGAATGGGTGGGGGGGTGGTAAAAGGGTCTAACAGTGCTCTAAGACTCTGAGGGCTGATCTGGTCCTGGGACAAACCTACCAGGAGATTATGGTCAGGAAGAGTTTGAATCCAAATCTAAATTAAGTCAAATTTAGGTCCAAATCAGGCCATCTCTAGGAGGGTTCAGATTCTAAGTTATCTTTAGGAGAATAGGGAGCTTGGGGAGTATTACACTTACTGTGTGTCTCTTTCTCTCACCAGCATTTTGACATAACATAGTGGGTTAAATTGCACCTCAGAATGAGCTGGAAAAGAGATGCAGTCACACATTACCCAAAGTTGGAAACAAGGTCAAGAGAATGTGGTATATTCATTCAACATCATATTGGGGTGTTGTTCTTAACTTTTTGAAAAAGTGCATTATAGCAATATAACCTGAGAGGTTATGGAGCATGAGCACGAAAGGCTCACCTGAATGCCTGGGGACTCATTTACATTTTAATTTGATGTACCACAGTTCCTTTAGAGAACAGCTAAATGAGTATTTTTTTTTTTTTCCTTTTTCCACCTAGGCCTAGCTTTCCACACCATCTTCAAGGAACAACTCCCATTAAGTGCTCTTCTCCAAAAGCCTGGGACTTAGGAACAGCCTACCAGTTCACTACATGCTAGGGCTATTCTGCCATTGAGCCAGAAAATGAAAGTAGTTAGAACATTGTATTTATATGTGTATTTCTGGAGACAAAGATTCTGTAATTTTATTAACTCACATATGACCCATAATTTATTAAAATATCTTCCAATTTCCTAGCCCTGGTTTTCTGCCAATATTATGTAAGGAAAATTGTAATCTACTTAACAGGAGGATAGGCATAGGACTGATGATTTAGTTATTTTTATCTTCATTTATCTAATCTCTGCTAAGGTATTGAAATTATAACTGGGTTAATATTCTGAAAATTAGTAATGTGTTTTCTTTTTTGCCTCTCTAAGTACTGGACCTTTACCCTACTTTCCCCACAGTAGGGAGAGAAGAATGTGGAGAAAATTAGGATTTGTCATAGAAGGTATTAAATGATATCCCAAAAAAGGACTGCTCTATAAGACAATAAGTGTGAAAGCCAGGCTCAGTGAAAACACAATTGTTGGCCAAAATGGGAGAATGTGTTAGATAAATGAGGTCAGGAGAACTCCAGATCCTACTTCCAGTAGAGACACTGAGAAAAAGCCACACTCTCTGTCACCAGTTAAAGGTACAGCATATGAGAGTAAATTTATAGGCATAGAAAACTTCAGGCAGTTCTCAGGAAAATCATGTGGTTTAACTTTTCCAAATCATTTCAGACACACTTGGCACTGGAGCATATTTGAGAGCCAGGGTGCCCACCATGGGGCCTGCTGGGTGGCACTGGTGCAGACCACCCGGCAGAGGAGCAAATGGTGATTATGGCAGTGATGCAGTATTCCCTAGCCAGAGTCAAAAGCAACAAGATCTTGAATTATGTGGGCCTTATTCATTATATAAGAGTTCCAGCAGAACAAGCAGCAATGAGGTGAACAAGAGATCTTATTCCGTGACATAAGTAGCCAGATAGCATCACACCACTAGACTTTGACTTTTGCCTTCTGTTACAAGTTTGTGTAAGATACACTCTGCTCTCCGATACTCAGATGCCATTATGAGGAGGAACTTTGAAAATGATAATGAGCCAAGGAATATAAAATATTGAGAGATGTTGTTTTACTTGCTATTACTTAGAGGGATTAATCAAAGCAACAGATCTAAAAAAAAAAAATTGAACAGATTAGGTGTTAAGTTACTGTTCTAAAACTAAAGACAGAATTAATAACAAGAGTAAATAAAAAGTGTTTTTCTTTTTGCATATTTGAGCATAGTGTGAGTTAAACTTGCAATTTTAACTCACAATGTGCCAGCTATATACTGAGGAAGGGTATCACCTATTTTCTCCCCGAGACACCAGCAACTGAGTAGAAATCTAGATGATATTACTGCTGAACTGGTATCTGACTCTTATATGACAGTTGAGTTTAGGGTGGGATAGTCAAAGCATGCTTCACAAAAGAGGCAGAAATTGAGTTGTCATAATGTGTGGATTGGACTTAGGAAAATGAAGAAAGTCATTGCAGGAAGGATAGGTGTTTGGAATAGTCAGGATCACACAGCATATGACCAATATAAAGGATAGAATTTCACTTCTATTTTCAGCATTATGGCATATCAAATAATTTGAAAAGCCCTATGAATACAAAAGACCTAGAAACATCAGATAAAATATAGCAAACCTTAATTTTAGGCTTAGAAGTGAGTTTCCAAAAATGGATGAGTAATGAGCAGGAACCAATAAAAAAAAAAATGCACTAAACACAGGGGTAAGGTGATATAGACATCATGGCTTCTTTCCAAGAGTTTGCCAGTCTTGGCAATTAAGAGAATTGCATATTAATGGTTATATAAGTTTAGATCAGCAGGTACCACACAAAGTCAGGATCTCTAAAGATTAGATCCTCTGTGAAAGGCAGACTTGAGAAAAACAAGTACATTCATCTCTCTTGACCTGAGCTTGAATGGGAGAAATCATCTCTAAAAATGTGTAAGCATTAGCCTATATTCACATACATTTGAAGTTCAAATCTGCACTCTCTAGGTGGCCTAGGAGACCCCAAATAGTAAAATACCATAAGTAATTGATATTGTACAGGAACATCTGACAAAAGGAAATGACACTTCCTAGGATTTCCAGGGATAACACCCTACCAATCATAAACTCAAAGTCCGTAATTAAAAAATACACGAAGAAGAATCGGCAAAGTGATTAATTAAAAGTAGATTTACAAGAATACTCTATAATTTAGTGACTAAGTATATGATATACATATATACATTTAAAATGTTTAGAGAAAAATAGGTTGAAACAAAAAATAACTATAGTTTTTGAGGTAAAAAGCATTTATATAAATAAAAATAATAATTAAAATGGAAAATCCAATGGAAATCTTAACTAACAGTCTGCACCAGACTCCAGTTGAAAGTATCACTAATAAATTAGTAATATGTTTTGAAAGAATCATCCTGAATTTTGTACAGAGGTACAAGATGAAAAATATGACAGAGTTTAAGGAACTTGGAGAGCAGAATGAGAATATTTAATATGTATTTACTTGGGCTTCTGGTAAAAAAAAACCAACAACAACAACAAAATAAAACTATATAATGAGAGAAAGTAAGAGAGAAAATAACCACAGATGCTTTCCAGAATGGAAAAGCATCAGATACTCAGATTAAGGGAGGCTAATACATTTCAATCAAGGAATACATTTCAATACAAAGGAATCCACAGTCAGCGGTATCATATCACAGTGAGACTGGAGAATACTAAGTACAAAAGAATATTTCAATAGCAGCCTGAAAGAAAGGTAGATTTTCACCAGAAGATGATAATTAGAGTGACTATCAACATACTGATAGCATCAATAGAAGTCAGGAGACAGTAGAAAAATTCTTCAATCTGTGAAGAGAAAATCCTGTCACACAGAATTTTATTCAAAGAGGGAACATGTATTTAATCAAAACTCAAGAATTTACTTTAACAAATCCTCAGAAAATGAAAAATTCTAACTCACAAAAAATATCTTAGTTACTAAGAATAAAATTATCCCTGAAGCCTGTTATCTAAGCTTTTCATTGAAATTTACACTTCGCCATTTTTTTTTGTTTCTGAAACTCCTTTTTAAAATTCTGACTGTCTTTAAAAAACACACTGTTCTTTTTTATATTTCAAACTATTTTTTTTTCCTCTAAAGGTATTGCCCAAAAGGTATTGGGACAAAAACAAAAAAGCCACCTGATTAAAATTTAGGTGATCCAAGACAATCATGGGTGATATAAAATAACTATTCATTTGAAGGGCAAAAAATGAGACAGGAGAAATATGCTGGATAAAAATAATACGTAAGAGGGGAGAGGGTAATCATAGACAAATATGCATGCTGCATTTTTGAAGGGTTATCTCTAACAGGACAGAAACAGTGTTTAAATTCTACTAGAAAGGAAGCGTGAAGTCGAAACTTAAATAATCCTTCCCCAAAGAGAAAGTTTTTCTTTGTTTTTAAATAAGCAGAGTACAAAGAAACTGAGCCTCTTACCCAGTTCTAGTGGGGGTCTGAGTCAGCACTACTATTTTGAAGAATATTTGGCAATAACTTAAAGATTAAGTTGTGGATACTCCATGACAAAGCAATTCTGTTCCAAGGTATATAAACTAGAGCAGTACATCTTAAGCCATCTATGGTTATAAAAACCTTTTAAAGTGCCTAATCTACTACAAAACCATAATTTTGCAAAATGAAAAATCGCATACATGGAGGTTGTAGCAATGCCAAATTGCTATGAAAGTTTTCAGATGCTTATTCTTGGTGGTGGTACTTACCTCCTCACAGATAACTAACAATTGAGAGATTGACATTCATCCACAAATCACACTTTGAGTAGCATTGTTTTATAGAAAGTCTTAAACACATGCATAAGGAAAAATGTACCAGAATAATCACAGTAGCATTGTTTATTACAGTAAACAAAATGAAACAAAACAAACTAGCTAAATGCCTCTCAACCAAAAAATGGCTAAGTAAAATGTGAAATATTCATACATCTGATGATATTTAGTGATGTGAATGAATGAACTAAAACTACATTAATCAGATTTATCAAAGTGGATAAATATTAAAAGCATACTAGAGTAGAAAAATCAATTTTCAGAATACATGTCATATGATAGTATTTTGTAATACAAAATGATGCTACGTTTTCTTGAGGAATATATGTACATATACTTCTGTAGTGGAGTATAAAACGTGACAGGAAGAAAAAGCACAAAATTTAGGATAATTACTTTTTTCTAGGTGGTAAAAAGGGAAGAAAATGATACTGGATAGGGCTATTGAACCGTATTTGTACTGTTATACTTCTTTAGTTGAGTAGAAAGTTCAAGTGTGTTTACTGCATTCCTCATATCATTTTTGTATGTTTAAAAGATTTCATAATTTAAAAAGAAAAAGATAAATTCATAAAATATTTCATAAATTGAGAGCTTAGAAGTATAGCAATATGGTTTAAATGTAAGCCATCATTCAGATCTGCCGTTCTCTAACATACTTGAAGGATTTGGTTTTTCACTCTAAGGAACTTCAAATGGTTTGTTTTTAATATTTCAAGCTAGCATATGTCTATCACTTGCGGTTTTCGTTCACTTGAACACCTTGCCCTGAGTCCTGCTTCTGCACAAAGTGTTTTCTAGGCATCAGTGTGCAGGGAGCCTGTAGCCAGTCACAGGTGATTGCACATGTAGATTATAATAAGCATAGAAAACTGCCGTGCCTCTCATATTGTAAACCAAGATTAACTAGTGTATGCTTTTCATTTTCTTAGTTAGCACTTTAAACATTGTCTACAGATATGTTCATTGTAAATAAATAGGAAATCGCTATACTCCACTGCCTATTTACATAAAGGAAAAGACATTAACAATATATTGGTCAAGGGATTCAATTAACAACTTAAATCTGGCTAGGATTTGCCTCAGTGGTCAGGGTGACTTGTGCATTCTTTGTGAGATTCTCCTGAGGCTTAAAAAATTTATTGGCTGTCTTAAGAATCATATTACACAGTACACACATAGAAAGTATTATCTATTGTTACATTTAATTATAGTTACTTATCATTTATGCAACATTCTTTCAATGCAGAGTAATTTAGTCATTTTTATTTATTGTTAAAGTGGTAAAACAATGAGGTTGTGAAACTCTCCCATTGTTCTATTTTTTTTTTAATTTTGATCAGCAAAATGTCCTAGCTCTGGGACAGTGTTTATGAATGCAATTATAATTATAAATGCACACACACAAATGTGCTAATGATCCATAGTGTAAATAGACTGGCAAGAAAAGTAAGACTTTTCTCCTGGATTGCTTATAAGTTAGTTTTCAAGTAATTAAATTGATGTCCTATTTCCCACTAAATTAGAAGTTACTGAATTAGAGATAGAAAAATTGCTGAGATGAGTTTCTACACTATGGTTTTCTAAACTGCCTTCAAATCAGAAGTGTTGCTGGAATGGGAATCAAACACATTTATTTAAAATGCTGAAGATTCTGATTGTGTACAGGTTATGACAGGCATGACCCATCAGTCCATATTTTATTTTTCTCATTAGTCTGATCTCCATTTCCAAAGTTCAATTTATGACTCATGTGATAAAGGAGTGAATTTTGACTCCATCTAATTCATATGTATTAAATAAACCTATGTCCCTTACATTGTAATGTTTATAAAGATTGAAAATGCAGTGGATAACATAGCTCTCCTCATGTGGACACTGGGTTTTGGGGAGAGACAAGCCATAGGAATACTAAATCTTTAACATGGGGAGAAATGCCAGATATAAGTCATGGGGATGGAAGCAGCAAACCACCTTGCCATGTATGTACCTATGCAACAATCCTGCATGTTCTTTACATGTACCCCAGAACCTAAAGTGCAATAAAATTTATATATCTATGTATCTATCTATATAGAGAGAGATATAAAGGAAAATAACTCACACAATTAATGTGCCATGTTAGGGGTGGTGTAGAGAAGGAACCTGGACTTTAGAAAACTTAGACTTTTATCCTGTGTGTCATTAACTAGTTGTGCATCTTTGGAACACTATCACTTTTAACTTCTCAGTGTCCTGGTCCATCATCTGTGCAGTGAGTGGGTCAGATTGCATGGTGTTTAAATTCCCTTCCAGTTTTCCTGCACCATCAACTGTCCTAGACTCTTTGTACTTTTATAAAATTTGTCATTGGCCTCATCCTAACCTTCTTCACATCACGTTGAAACTTGGATTGGGTAGCAGGATGAAAAACAAGTGGCATAGAAATGAAAATTCTATGAAAGCCATTAGAGTTTGCTTCCATCCTGGGATTTATCTGTGACATGGAGAAAATTTATAATGATAGAAAGCATTTGTACAATGTATATTATAAAGAAAATTTATTTCTACTTAAAAATGTACCCTATTTTTTTCTCCAAAATGCCACTTTTCTGCTTGAAAGTACAGAAATTCATTTTAAAGAGGAGCCTTATGTCATCCCATTTATGCCTACAGGGTGTCTTTTAGTTTGTGCATAATTGTTCTCTCTCTCAGGCTCTACACACATCAAGTCATGTCATATAACTAGAAGAGTAAAATTTAAGGTTGGGGAGAGGAATGGTGGATCTGAGGTATAGTAAGGCAGTTAACAATGTGATAAGAGTAGTCAAAGTTATGAAGAAGCACAGCTGAGACTAAGATGTTGGACAGGTTGTCAGTTGGTTTCAAGAATTTAGAAAAGCAAAGTAACATGTCTCCAAGAGAGACTGGATAGGGTCAGACATTAGAGGAATAATGGGTGATACAGAAAAACATGAAAACAGTGATATATATAAAGCTGAGCATGAGATAGGATTCCGGAGACCATGATTGCTTGTCTTAAATCAGATACACAGAAATTGTCTGGAGAACAATTGTCTGGCAAACAATATTAGTATAACATTTCTAAGGGATTAAATGGGTTATTCATGTATAAAAAAATTCAAACTATTTTGTAATTAATTGTGAATTGTTTCTAAATAAAACCTGCAATAATGACTACAAAATTAAATTTCTAAATAGAGGAATTATCTTCTACATTCATTAAAATGATGTGCAATTTTGAATGTTTTTTTTCTAATTTCTTGTCTCCCTTCAAAGCTCTTGCATATATCATAGAATGAGTACTTATGATTTTGGGAGTACACAAGCTTAAAAATTAGGGAGGTTTTTAATATTTATGTTTATTTTTATAATTAATACAAAATTACAAAGAAATGAATAATAATATTTTCAGTTAAACCTAGCTTTAGTAAAGAGATGTACATTATTAATTTATTCTCTCAAGTAGAGAAATGAAGAAAAAAAGATGGTTTAGATTTTCCTAAGTAAACACTGCATAATAATAGTAAAATGTCTATAAGGTCATGTCATCATAGATTATTGCATCTTGAAGAGTTTTATCTATCCTTTTCTCTTATTATTTAGTCTCAGGCCTTTTTATTTCATAAATGACAAATGCCCAGTTATCTTTCAGGCAGTATTACTATGGTTAGGAAAGATAAAATCAAATTATTCTGGTAATCCTTGACACTGAATTTTACAACATGGATCCTACAATATCACTAAATAAGCTAATTATTAGAAAATCTGCATCTTAAAGACCACTTAAGGGACACACATACATGCTTATATAGAACTTTAATTTAAATGTATACACAGAAATCACTAGTTAAGAAAAAACCCTCAAGCACTGATTTGAATAATAAAACTACATGATTTAGCTTAATAAATGTCTCTGATTCTTGATATACACTAGAGAAGGTGTAGAAAACTGTCCAACACAACAAACCAATTTTGAGACATGCCATCATATTGATTAATTAAATGGGGATTCAGAAGAACAAATAAGCTAGATTAGGAAACATTAAACTAAGCAGTGTTGCTATGGCTCATTTGCATATTTATTCATGCTCCTTTGATTCATTATTTCAGCAAATATTTGTTAACATTTTGGTGTGGGCAAATTACTCTTCTAGACTCTGTTAGAGACAAAGAGATGAAATAAAGAAGTTGATGTCCTTAAGAAAATTATTATCTTGGACAGTCCACTGAACGTTCAACTCATCTGCCTATCCATTCACTTAATTATTCATTCAATTACTTTTCATCAATTATGTGTCAGAGCTGTGCTAGGCTATTCAGCCACTAACCATGGAAAGTACAGTTACTAACTAAGAAAAAGTAACACGCCATAAGAAATATGATATACTTCCCTTTAAGATGTGTCCCAAACAAATAAAAAAGGCTTGAAGAGATACTAAGAGAGGTGAGTACAAGGTCATCAAGTATCAAAATTTTATTAATTGCATATATTCAGTGGCCAGTCAGGGAAATAGACCTAGGATAATATTAGAAAGTTTTTTGAGATGTAGTTACATCTTTTATAATTCTCTCCAAGTATGAAACCGTAAGAATTGGCCCCTTGGTCCAGGATACTCAATTTTTCCAAAAATCAAAAAAAAAAAAAAAAAAGAAAAAAGCAAATTCCCTTTTCTAGTCTCTCTCCGCCTAGAAAACCTTCCAAAATCAATGTCATATGACAGCTAATCTAGTAATTTCCTCTGTGATAGCACAACCTGAAAGCAAAACAGAAGACAATTATATCTTTCTTGCAAAGAGATCCTTTTTATAAATAAGCCAATATATATCCCTATCACTGATTTAAAAAAATCATCTATTCTCGTAAGTATTTGCTGAAAACTAATGACCTTGTTGGCAATTGCAACTTAATCTCCAGATCCTGAAGGTTGCTCCATAGTGATTAAACTCATCTTCTTCTACAAGACCTTGTTCCAGAGTATAAAGCTTGGCATTCTAATTTATTATTTATTAATCAACTTTTATTTATTTGTATACCTTATTTTTAAAAGGACATAAGGTATTTGCTTAAATATCTATATTAAGTATAATACTTATTAACTTTTAAGCTTTTGGAATTTTACAACTTGTTCGAAGGAAGCAGCTAAATTATAATGAAGAGCTAGGTCCAATGTTCTGGGACTCGGAGACCTGTGGTCAGTTCTCGGAGCCACTGTAGTGTGTACAGTGAGAGAGAGAATGTGTGTGTGTGTGTGTGTGTGTGTGTGTGTGTGTGTGTGCATAACAATGGATAATGAAAAATTTATTGATAGGTAGAGAAATACATAGATAGAAATGTATTTTTGTCATGTAACCTTTTATTTTATATATATATATATACAAATAAAATACATATTACAATATATATAGAGGAAAATCTCTCAATATAGAGAGAAATTTTTCATATATATATATATATATATATACATAGAGAGAGAGAGAGAGAGAGAGAGAGAGAGATGTGAGGGACGTTTATGAAATTCTATAGTTAAGGTGTTAAACTCCATGATCTCAAAGGTCCCTTTTAGAGATTCAAATGTCATCGTAGTCCAGAAATTGTAAGATCCATGCAAAATCACCTATATGCTAGTGATTTCAACTGTGGATTTTCTGTTTCTTTATATCTTTATTTGTTGAGATTGGAGCAGATCATAACTTCACTGGATTTCCTTTTTTGACCCGTGAAAATAATATTTTAGATCATGGTCTCTTCAAAAATCTTCTTCCAACATTTCATCCCTGTTACTGACAATGTCATTTCTCCAAGCCTCTCAAGTTTACAACTTACATCTACTTTTGGAATCTTTCATCTATCATATTTTATTTGAATTATTTTTAAATTCTGCCAATTATCCTTTTTATGAGATCTCAGAGGTTCTCCTTATTTGTCTTCTGATCACCAAATAACAGTCAATTCAGGTAGAGAGAAATGATGAAGCCTCCTTACAATTTTTCTTGCATCCTTTTTTTAGGTGCCAAGAAATCATAGAATAATCTTCCTATTACAGATCCTCTGTCACATAATTCCTTTGCTCAATAATGCAGGAAATCTCTAATACCTAGCATAAGTATGACAGATTATCCGAACTGGGACACATTTGAGAAACAGGAATTCTGTTATTATGCTCGGATGAAAGGCATAAGCTGGGACTGCCCCAGTAAATTGGGACATATGGTCACTGTAAACATAAATGACCCAAACCTCTTTCTTTGACTTCCAAATGCCTCCATCAAATTACCTTGTCCCATTCTCTCTTTCATTTCACACCTTCTTATGGTGTGTGTATATATTCATTTGGTTAAGCAATTCTCTTAGTTGACACCACAGGATGTTGCTAATTTTAAACATTATGGCTTCTATAAAGGGAAGTCTTTAATTTTATTTTGTGGGTTTTTTTTGGTTTGTTTTTCCTCTGCTTCACAACCTGGATATCATCATCTTAAAAGAGAGAGAGAGAGAGAGGGAGAGATAGAGAATATGTAAGAGTGACTCACAGCATGGGGATTACTGAAGACATGCCCCTGATGGCAAATGACGCGCCACAGCACAATGACATGCTTCTCAACTGAAAACACTCCTTTGCTCTGCCACACTCAACAATGTTACTCCCTGTGTTCCAATGGAGGCATGAGAAAGAGGGCTGAAACCTTTTAACAGATACTGTAACCCCGTACATACTTCTCTGGGGTTTTGAAAACAATGTATGCTTCATACATTTTTCTTGACAATTGATTATGCACCACTTGCTGAGTGGGTGAATAAAACCACATACAATATATATGTACATATATATTTAAGTCACAGACTTTAAATAAATTCAGAAGTATATATTCAGTACCTACTCTGTGCCAGTGTATATATGCATAGAAAAAGCAAAAAGATTAAATATTATTGGCTGGTTATATTTCTCCAGAGGCTGAACTTTTACATAACATCTTGTTTTATATGAGAGATTGTTCAGTATACAAAGTAACCACTGACTTTTGTTTTAGCAAAATTGAAGCAGGTTTATTTAGTTATATTTGTTAAAGAATCAGTTTGCATGATTTTCTGTATCATCATTAGTTGCATGCATAGTACAAATATTTCTTTTATGAGAAAATTAACCAAACTATCAAAAGATAAAATTTCTATTAAAGGGTAGTTTCCTCTTGCCATTTCTCATGTGTCTTTTTAAAGAATATTCAGTCTAATTTCTCTCTTGATAGTTTGCTATTCTATTTCTGCAAAATGAGAACATTCTGTTCTATTCATTCTCCTACTTACTTTTAGAAACTGCAGAAAGGCTTAAATTAAACTCCTAAAAAATTAACTGCCATTCTTATGCATAGTTATCAAACATACAATACTCCTGTGTTGGCTGCCCATAGGAGCTGTGCCTTGCTGATGAGAATGATCACCTCTGCATTCATATAAAACATCATGGGAGGGAGCATCAAAACTGGCTCAGTACCAACCCTTCATATGATAATATTCAGGCTTTGCTTTTGTGAGCCAGTGAGGGAAAAGGAAAAGAAATAAGCCACCTGATCACCATGGGATGTACAGAACAGAATGGTTTCTTTGGGTCTAACATGACTATTTTGTTTATTCTTTTATTAGAAATAAATAGCAAATGTCACTAAATAGGTCCTTAAAAGCTGGCAGTGGTCAAATGGATTTAAATTAGCTTCCTCTTAACACAGAATAATTACAGTTAAGTAGCTACATGCCTAAGGATACTTCAGTACTTCCCTTGGTTTCAATTTTGTCCTTTGCTGGGGATGGGGTGAAAGGATGAATTGATCTCTGAATCTTCCTCCAGGTTCAAACTTGTATCTCTTAATACCTAGACTCCTGAAATCCAATGCTAAATTTTCTAATTTATATTTATGTGTCACTAAGATGCCAGTTGCAACTGGTCATAAAACCTGGCAGTAAATCTCCTAAGAATAAAAAGTCCTGATTACAAATGTCCAAAGAATAAAAAACTGTTAGGGGATGTGACTAGGAAATAAATAAGAGGTACTGGCAAGGAATTTGTGCTTTGAGTATTGGCTTTGTCTCTCACATATCCTGTTTCATTAATTTTTGTGGTTGTTTTTCTACAGATTTCTATTCTGTAAAATAAAGAGGAGGTATGAAATATTTCATATTTTTATTCTATGAACCAAATTAGCCCAAAGGTAAAAAAAAGTAAGTAAATTTTTATTTCAGAAAGATTCCTGCATTATTCATGGTTGAGATGGGTAGAACACAACACATTTAGAGAGAGATTTTATGCTCAAAAACCATCACAAAGTGGTTTTGAAAATTTCATGGATTATCTGAATTCTGTTTTCCAAAAGCAGTGATTCTACTAGGGTTTGGTGATTTCCCCTAACATTAACCTAGAAAAGTTGAAGATATCTTCTTTCCTTACCTCTGGGTTTCCTTAGAAGCAAATATTTGTCAATCACTTACAACTTTACTCTAAGCATTTCTAAAACATTTATATTTCACCAAACCATTTGCCTAAAGATACTGCATATTGTAACATGCCTTTTGTTGTCTATTTTGTAAGGCTAAAGTGGTTTAGTATTAGTAATTTCATATGGTCTCACCTAACAGTAATAATTTATACTTTGGTAAGAATTATACATTTTCATGTAAAATAATTTTATCATTCAACAAAAATAAACTAATTTGACTGTAGAACTGCTTTTTATATGTGGTCTATTAATATCATGGACACACATTGAAAACACTGATGTAATTAAAGTTCCTCTTAATGTGATTTAATGCAGAGATTTAGAGCATGGATTCTAGAGCTATGCTGCTTAATTTCAAAGTCCACCTCTGTGAATGAATTATGTCACCTTGTATGGGTTATGTCACCTTTCTATATCTCAGTTTCCTATAAAATGGAGACAATACTACCTTATGTGCCTGTGATACAAAATGAGCTAACATTTGTAAAATTATTAGAACAGTGAATGCACCTGGTATATATGATATATGTTAGCCAATATCATTATCTTTTGACTCAATAATTTGAGTAGCTCTTAAGAGGTAGTACAGTGTCTTCTGCAGTTTTGCTTTCCTCAGTTTCAGTTACCTGCAGTTAACCACAGTCTGAAAATACTAAATGGAAAGAACCAGAAATACTCTATTAAAAAGTTTTAAACTATACACCATCTGGGTAGCATGAGATAATCTCATCCCATCCTGCTCTGTGTTGCCCCAGATGTGAGTCATCCTTTTGTCCAGTATAACAAACTAAAGTGCTGGAATCACAGGTGTGAGCCTCTGTGCCCAGCCAAAGTGCCCTCAATTCTAACTCTCTAAGTTCAAATATCGGTTCTGTGACTTACACAGTCCTATGAGCTGGGGCAGTATACTTAACCCGTTGGGGCTTCTACTTTTTAATCTATAAAAGAAGGAAAAGAAGAGCCCTGACCTCACAGAGTTACTGTGAATATTTTGTTGATGCAGGTGAAGTACTTAGTACTTTACCCAGTATGTGATCAGTCTTCAACACAAAGTTGCCTATTATTATTTTCCCACTTGAGGCAAGTAGGAGCTAGCAGGGGGTGAACAAACTAGTTGGGGAGGAAGCATTTTAGAAGTACAGCTGCTTTAGGCAGAATCAGGGCCCGGGCAGCAAGGTCCTGTTTTAAAGGAAAAGATGCTCTGTAGTTCTTACAAGACGTAAAAAAGAGAATTGGGTAAGCACAAAGAAAAATATCAACATAAGAGTCTTTACAACTCCAGCCCACCTTACAGGGACTTTTTGCCTAGCTTTCTAGTATTTGTGATGGCAGGTAGAATAATTGATAGAAAGAGATGCAGCGTTTGGGGATTACATTGTATAATTTATATTGGAAAGAGTAAAAGCTATAATAAAAGGAAATAATTAAGAAAAGTAAGGGAGGAGTGAAATGCAAAGACATATATTGAGATGTGTGTGAGGTGAGAAAAGAGAGTCTTTGGTCACCTGGGGGAAAGAGATTCTAAGAAATCTTGCTTTGGAAATCTTAGTACATATTTGAAAATGTAAAAAAGAAAAATAATAATGCATAATTATGCCCTTCAAATGGAGTTCACTTGAATGTGACATTGCCACAGAGCTAGGCCTTAGGGGCAACTAGTTAAATTATTGTTCAACTTTGGGTGTAGTTGTTATAGATACTGCAGATATGGGGGAAATTTATTTATATTAATATATAATTGTTTAGCTCAATTTTCAATAAATATATACTATTTTTATGATACATAGTTTCAGTTGCACTCTCAAAAACAAAACACTAACTGTAGGGAAAACAACTGAGAAAAAATGTCAGCAAACAGGCCATTTGTTAATTAAGACAGTAAATATTTAGACCAGAACACCTACTGAAAATTGGCATATTTGGAAGATGAAGGCCTTATGTAAATACAGCATTTTATCGTCATTTTAAGTCATGTTGAAAATCTCATAAAATCAATACAATACTGCAAATAATCATAAAACAATTTTTTTGAAAATGGAAGATGCTACTATTTGATAGAAAACAGAAGTGTTTAACATAAGATAAAACTGGAATTCTGAAGGTCATGAAGTACACTGATTTATTTTCTGTGATTGAAGATACAAAGTTTATTTCACCTGCAAAAATTAATGACTGGCATGTCTGATAATATGGTCATCTAAAAAAGTTTGACGAGTAATGGATGCTGTGACAAAACAAATTCAGTCATAAAATTTGAGCCAATTTATCTGAATTGTAGGCTAGCTGCATCAGCATTAGGAATCGGTGCTATTACTGCAGAGAGAAGTTCAACTATATTCTTTATGGGGGCATTCTTAAATATTTAGTTAACACAGGGTTTTTAAAACATGAGAATTAATAACTTACGCTGTGTAACAACAAAGTGTAGACATTAAAGGTAATTAGTTAAAAAGACAATTATCATTATAGGAAATAGAGGGTAACTAAGCTTATGGAACTTCAGTTATTATGCTGAATTATTTCTCCAAAATTCCAGGAGTCAGTTGTCTTTCTTATGCTGTGGTACCCATCAAAGATAAGAATTTAAAATCGTGTTGTCATTGAGTTTCTACATCATGGCAATTTGTAAGATCATGCTTATAGAATGCACTCCAATAAAACTGTTAATTAGTAAGTGAATTCCCTTGCAGCCTTGAGACAGGCTTTTCAGCCATGTAGATTACATTCAGTGGGGAAACTGAAGTCTATCCTCTCACATTTTGCTAGAGGCATTGAGTATGTCACATGCTAGATTTACTTAGGGCTTCCAGATTCAGAAAGCAGCAGCTATTGAAGAAGTCTGTGATTGGCCACTGAATTCCCCATCTGTCTGTATTATAATTGGTATAACAAAGGCGTTGAGATTGTGAAATTACTCTCTCTCCCCTAGGAGAACATTATCCTATCAACGCCATAGTTAAATATATGAAAAAATTGAATTCATAGACACTGAAGCAAAATTAATATGTATTTTCTTAAATAAACTATGTTCCTAAACATGCATTGAAGCAAAAAAAATTGAGATAACTGAAAATTTTAATTTGCTTATGAATAATAAATATTAAGATAACAGTTCATAGCCAATAGGAATTATTTAAAATCCATGGCTAAATATTTTTGAATGAGGTAAAAACTGAAGGACATGAGACTGTGATTGGTTTTCATATTTTATCATTTATATAATGAAAATTTCAGTGTATTTGACTTGCAATCACTAAGGAACTTGTGGTGGCTCAGTGGTTGGCTTGGACTCTGGAGAAATCTGGCCATGACATCTGTCCTACACTGATTGCCAGGACAGACTTGCCTAATTGAGTGATTAGCATAGTCAACATTTAAATTTTTCTAGTATTAAGATCTTTAAGAAGAGAAACTGTATCTTTATTTTCCCTTTAGCCTCATAGTGTTGAAATGACCTGTGCTGAATGGGCACTTAGTAGTTGCTAGTCAAAAGAATGACAGATTTACTGACTATAACATTTAAGAAAGTTTGTCTTTGTTGCCCCTACTGAAACATAAAATTGAGTAAAAATAAAGAATAATGAATTATAGTTTTTATAAAATCCAGAAAATTTGGAAGTGTAGTAGAGGAATATGTGTGTATCTATCTAGATAGAATCTTTTCATGAGAGTATTGGTATTAAGAGGAAAATACATTATTTTCTTTCAACTGGCATAAATTGTATTGTAAATGAAGATTTTTAAAACAGCATGGTACTGGAGAAAGATAACTCTTCTTCTACTTGAAATGTGCCTTAAAATGAATACATGGAACAAGAAAATTAGATTGCTAATCCATAGCACAAGGAAATTTCATCCTTTCCTTGTTCCAAGAAGAGATTAGCATTAACCAGACACAAGCAAAAGTCTTCAGGCCAAAGAGATTTTGCGATGCCTTAGTTTCTGTATCTTATCCCAATCTTTTCACATTCCCCTTTCTCTATGTGGGCTGAGGAATTTTCTAACTTTTATTCAGGGGTACATGCGTGGGTTTGTTACATAGGTAAACTTGCATCATGGGGGCTTGTTGTATAGACTATTTCATCACTTAGGTGTTAAGCCTAGTACTCAATAGTTATTTTTCCTGATTCTTTCCCTCTTCCCACCCTCCATCTTCCAACAGGCCCCAGTGTTATGTTATTCCCCCCGTGTGTCCATGTGTTCTCATCATTTAGCTCCTGCTTATAAGTGAGAACATGTATTTGTTTTTTTGTTGTTATTGTTGTTGCTGTGTTCCTTTGTTAAGGATAATGGCCTCCAGCTCCATCTATGTCCCTTCAAAGTACATGATCTTGTTTTTATTTTTAATGGCTGGGTAGTATTCCGTGGTATATATGTACCACTTTATTCCTAGAAAGAGTCCTCCCTCACAAAAGACTGTAGGTATTTCTGAGCATAAGGACCGTATACACTTTGTACCTCAAGTTCATGAATGGCAGAACACATAGCATTACGATCACTCTTGGGTGAGGCATGAGGGCAGTATAGCATAGAGGATTGGGACAAGGCCAAAATCAATCAATGTCACCCCCACCTGCACCACCATCACATACACACGTTTTCTGTAAAGCCAGGAACTGTGTGGCGATGTGGTGGAAATATGAGTCTCCCTCACAGGCCAACACTGACTTTCTCACCTCACTAGGGGCTGATGAATAAGGGAAATACCCTCACACAGGGCTCTGGTGAGTGTTCCCAAGTAGTTTTTGCTTCCATTGGATCACTGGCATGAAAGACTATGATTGAGGTGTTTTAGTGGAAACTCAGAGGATCCCATAATGGAGTCAGCAGCTTCCTTTCCTGGTCATTGCTTCCCCTGACATTCCCATTGCCATTTCTTCCCCCACCATTGCTATCAGACGAAGTGTAAATGTAGGGCCTGATGGGGTTTGAATCTGTCATGAGGTGGGATAGAGGAAAAGGAAGTGTAGAGGCAATGAAGTGAACTAAGATATAATTGTTGGAGACAAAGGAAATACCAGGACAAACCTGCTCAGCTTGCCAGCCTGGTGTTCATGAAATTCAGCTAAGAAACCTCACTCTCCCAGGTCCAGCAGCACTTGACACTAACCTAGTAGCTGTCTTTTACTACAAGTTTAATATGAATGGTGATAGTGCTGGAGTCATCTTTGCTCACACAAGATCTCCAGAGCTAATAGTGCACAGTTTTCTCCAATACCATGTTCAGTGACATCATGTTAGCAGCTTGAAATTGGCCATAGTAGGAGTATTTACATCCCAGAAATGGAAAAATGCTACGGATCAGGGGTTTTCTTTTCTGTGAGCTGGTTATCAAATGTTTACCAGCACACCACTGTTTGAAGTGAATCTTTAGAGACAGGACATTGAATTACTAATAGTGACAGATAGAACAACCCTAGAATTTAGATTTACCCAAAAAAGACTATACTGTGACTTGGAACTAAATGAGGAAATTTGGATTGAGTTGATTTTACTGACTGAAATAAATAATTTATATTTCACTTTTCAGAGGCAGAAAATGTCCAAGTGATGACAACATCCAAATGTTGGTCATGGAGTAAATTACCCAAATGAAATGGGTATGAAACTCCATGGAATTAAGGCAGTCAAGAAACTACAAGACTTAAGGGCCTGGAAAGGTCATCCCATAGGCATGAAAATAACTCAAGGTGAATAAAAACTCAGATATATGGAAAACTGAGTTAAATTTTGCAAATACTGAATTTGAATTCTCCACAGGGTCCTATAAATAGATAAACAGCCACAGATTCTATGAATCTGAAGCTTAGAGGAGCATAAAGGTTCAAAATGCAATTTTGGGAATTACATGCATTGTTATGACGTGAAAATATGAAGCTAGATGAGAATTATCTAGGAAAATGTAATTTTCCTAGATAATTGTCTAGAAAATAGGAGTTAGATAGGAGAAGCACATTAAGGACAAGACTTCAGGAACATCTACAACCAATAGATGGGAGAGGAAGAGGAATAAAAGATAACATTAAAAAAAAGACATGAAAAAATAATGATGCAAGAAAAGTGAAAAAAATATAACGTCATTATAGCTACAGGTGAAGACACTGGCTTTACCAATTAGGATTTGTTTTTTACTAAAAGGATAGTTGTTTCAGGCAATGGATTAAAATTAGACAACAAAAACACTGAATGCAAAGTATCCTTTTTGAGAATATTAATAGATGTGTTCAAAGTAAAAGGAATGATTAAACACAGATTAGCAATATTAATGTAGTGCATTAATAGACTCTGAGCAGGTCTAAAGGTTGTGTCAGCCAGAGAAAATAGCACCTATGAGAAAATTTAAAAATAATGTCTTCTATTAAGGATGGAAGTGGGCTACAGTTTTAATCTTAAAAGAAGAGGGTAAAAGTTGGGTGGAGAAAACATAAGCAACTCTGTCTTGGTGTTCTGCCAGCCTAATCTCCCAGATCGGGTTCCAGGTAGCTGGGAGAGTCCTGCCGTGGCTGCTATGGTTCTGAGGTTCCCTATCTGTCACAGGCCCTAGAACCATCACCGTTCATATTAAACCCAGAATGAAAGATCACTACTAGGTTAGTGTCAACTGCAGCTGGACCTGGGCAGAGTGAGGTTTCACAGCTGGATTTCAAGAACACCAGGCTGGCAAGCTGAGCAGGTTTGTCCTGGTTTGTCCTGAGAAGGTTTGTTCATTTATCTCCAACAATTGCATTTTAGGTAATTGAATTGCATAGGCTGCCACTTATTGTGTTGTGACAGGGTTCTGCTGCCCTTTCACCTGATAAGGTGCTTGCCCTCTCCCTCTACTGCTAGTACCACTGTATTACTGACTCATTGCATTTTTATTTCTGTACATTGAGGTAAATTGCATTTTTTTCCCTGTGTCTCTGAGTATTTTTCTATGAGAGTATATCTCCCTGTGATGATTTTGTGTAACAGGGGTGATTAAGATATGGTAAAAATTTGAAGTAAAAAAACGTATCTGAACTGTTTCTTATCAATGAATAGACTCTGTATTTAACTCTTAAGTAAAAGTTGAAATAAATTCATACACTATTGTTTCTTAATTTTAATTTACAAGATTTTGTTTAAAATACTGAATTACAGAAAAATCTGTGAAAAAAAGATTACAGCTAAAATCATAAATAAGTTTATTCCATTTTATCTGAGTTGGTAAATATACTTGCAATACCCAAAAACTATCTGAAACATCATAGAAAAAATATTAAAAAGTAACCATGAGAAACAAAACACATCACAGAATAATCACAGAAAGAAATAGCTAATTGAGAAGGAAGAATTTGAAGTCAGAGACATTAGAAAAACTAACAGAGGATTAAGAAGAATGTAAATGTAGTTTGACATAAGAAATATTAAAGCTTGGCAAGAAATTCTGTTTACAAATGTTATTAATTAACTCCAAAATTTTAATGAAGATTATCTACCAGAAACCCATATCAAAAAGAATTATTTCTAATGGTTAAATATTAGAAAGAGTGGTACCTCTAAATGCAAGGTAGAAAACCACTAGTGAGCATCATATGTAGGTCTTACTCATTTACAGAAAAAAAAAAAGATAAGTGAATAAAGGTATAAATGTTGGAGAGGAAGGGGCAAAGCTGTCAGTATTTGGAGATGATAATGTTATCTAATAGACAAATCTACATTAATCAACTGAAAACTACTGAAATACATAAAATGATTCAGCAAGATGGTAAGTTTAACAAATTCAATAGCTTTTCCATAAAGCAGGAATACCCAATGTGAAAATTTAATGGAAATATAATATCATTGGAATAGCAACAACAACATGGTATAAAATACTTGAGAATGAACTTAAAAAGGAAGGTGTATGCCTATATGAAGAAAACTGCAAGTTTAACTGATTGTATGGTGCTAAATCTAACTCAGTGATTACAGAAGTATATCAAATTCCAAGATTTAAAAATCTCAGTGTTTTAGAATATCAATTTTCCTCAAAAAAATCTATAAACTTAAAAAAATTATCAAACACATTATATTTATAGAACCTGATAAGTTGATTCTACAATTCATATGAAAAAGAAAATATTCAAAAATGAAAACTTTCAATAAAGAACAGTGTCTAAAAAGAGGTCAAAATGTGAATCTATTGTAATTATAACAGAGAGATTGGCTGAGGAGTCTATAATTGACCAATGGAAAAGAATCGATTCCCAAAAAAGACCTATAAATAAATATAAATATACGTTGAATAAGCTTTCTTTAAAAACCTGAAGAAGGGATAGGCTATTAAATAAATAATGTTGTGAAAATCAGCTAACAATTAAAAATAAAACAAAATTAGATCATATGTATTGCTCTGTCCTACCAAATAAATTTTATATGAATTAAAAATTCAAATATTAGATAAAAATACAGGAGAATGTTTTTATAATTAGATGAAGGAAGTTGTAAAGGAGGGAAAGACTTTCTAAATAAAATAGAAAACCCAGAAGTTGGAGGAAAAAATTTGATAGATTTGGCTAAATAAAAATGAAAGACTATTCATGAGCAAAATACAAGAAAAATAAAGGTCACAATAAGTAACTGCCTTGGAAAAGTGTTAGCATGGTTCATATCAGAAAGAAATTAATATTAATATTTATAATCTATAAAGCTGTATAACTAGGATCTTACTTAACTCCTTTTGCTTTTTAGTCTATCATGTCATTTATTAAGAATTTCACTATGTTTTAGGTAATACAAGGGGGTTTTATTCATTTTCAAATTTGTCATGTTAAAACTGTAAGGTATATATTATTTCAAAATTTCCTTTTAAATATAAGAAAAATAAATTTGCCTGAAATAATCACGCTAAAGTTGTATAGTTATGTGTGCCCTATTTAAACCAAGGTAAAGAATTCCTAACTGCATTACTCTATGAATTTCCCTTTCTTCATGCTATGTAACCTTTTTTTCAAGTTTATGGTTTATAGTTTAATTTTGTTCATTTGTTAATGATGATACAAAGTTGAAAGATTCTATAGATGTAAAACTGTTAGTTGTTGTCTAGGTGATTTACTTTCTTTAAAGTTTAGAATGTTTTCTGTACACCCATCAGATAATATTTTCATTTTATTTCTTGGTGTCATTTCATATGAACCCTTAATCCATCTAGAATTTGTTTTTGGTGTACAGCACAAATGCAAATGGTAAACTGATTTTTTTCTTGCAGATAACATTTTTTCTATGTTAACTTGTTTTACTAGGGATCATTTTGAATGCATCCATTTTATTCCACATATTATGTGTCTATTCTGATACCTATATTACATTGTTTTACTTATTGCAGCTTTGTAATTTGTTTCATACTTGATAGGGCAATCTTATTATTCTCATTTTTCAAAAATATACTGGAAGTTCTCCACAAGCCATTTAAAAGAATTATGCTTCTCTCCAACATTGAACCTTTTCATCCAGGAAGAAGGCATGACTACGCATTAACTGAAATCTTTGTATATATTGAAGAATTTATATAAGTTTGCCAATTTTCTTTTCATAAATCCTTCTTGTTTATTTGTTAAATATTTTCCTGGAATATGTATTTATCTGTGTGTATCACATGAGTTGTGTGGGAAATTAATGTTACTATAGTCACTGGGATGTTTTCTGTTCATCATGTCTTCTATTCATTGCTATCACTCACTGCTGCATACCATGAGGACATTGTTTTCCTTTAGCAGCAGCAGTAAAGACTATATTTTTATATCATTTAAATTCAGTAATCATTTTAAAGCACTATTAAATACCAGACTCTGTGCTAGGAGTATGAAAACATAAGTAAGACAGGGATCTTGAAAACATGTATAGGTAAGACAGAGACCTCAAAAGCATGCAGGTCCTGGTAGAAAAAGGGCATGTCATCTTTATATCAGCAGCTAGGATGACATATTGACAAGGGACATATTGACATAAGGCAGAAAAATTATTGGTACTTAACTATATCTTTCATTATCTTCACAGCAATCAGCACATTATCTTATCCTAGCAACAACTACAGTAGTATTAGCTACAATTTACTGCCTTTTATGTACAAGTGTTACAACAGGAACTAAGAATATTGCCATTAATCTTCCCACCAACCTATCAGGTGAGCATTGTAATCCCTATTTCACCGATGAGGGGCCTGAGACTCAGGGGCTTAAGGAATGTACCTGCGGTTCCAGTGCAAGTCCAACAGGTCTGTGTGCTTAATATTCTTCCATTATGCTAGGCTGTAGACAGAGTCAATGGTTGTGAGAGGGAATAGACAACAAAAGAAAGTCATTGAAGGTAAATAAGAAAAAAGACCTGTCATCTTTCATTAACTTGAACTATAAGACTGTTTTTCTTTACTTTGAGTTTCTTGATGAAAGATGATAAATTGGAAGATAATAGCTAGATAGTAGCTAGATAATAGTAAAATAGTATTAAAATAGTCAGAAAACCAACATGTTCTGTTCCCTTTATTTTTTTGTAAAATATAGCACCATACTACTTAACATGTGCCTACTTAATTTTACATTCAACTTAATTAAAATTAAATAAAATTAATAATGTATTCTTCTGTTATACCAGCCAGACTTCAACTGCTTAATAGCTACATGTGACCAGCAGTTACCACATTGAAGAGTGTAAAAAAATGTTATCATTACAGAAATTTGTACTGAATAGTGCTGATTTAGCATATCCGACCCAGAGGTCATATTCTGCAGTCATTTTATAATTTCATTTTCTCAAAATATTTAATGTATTCCAGGATATGAGCTAGATTTGGGATATAAAATAGTTTCTTTCCTTAAGTTTCTCAAAATCCAATGTCAAAGAAATGAAATGAAGTTGCCATTCTTGGAAATAACAATAATAATAAATAGTAATAATAATATATCCCCACGATATTACTATACTTTTTCCGGTCTCTTTCCCTATAGAATTGTTGCCTATTTCAGATTGCATAATCATTGCTTATTCCAGATTGATCTGGGGTGCTCTGAATTATCTATTGCCTCAAGAATCTATGTGTTTAGTCCAGATTTTTGGCTTTAAGTTTTGAAAATCCCAGTGCTGATTTTACACCCACCAACACAGGCCTAAAACTGCTGCCATGCACATACCTGAATCACAATTTCTGCTAATTCTTTTCGAATAATAACTATGTTGATTGTGATCTAGTCACCTCTGCTTTGTCTTTGCTACCTAATGAAAAAGAGAAAATCTTGACCTAGAATATTTCTCCACTTGCTTGTGCAAAATGACCACTGACAACATTTTCAGTGACAGTGCAGTTCTTTGCTATTAAACATTTGAAATTTTTAACTTATGAGAATCTGCTGAAAAACCCTGTTGTTTTCTCACACAAGAAAGCTCAAATTCCCTATGAGTTTTCACCCACAAGCCAGAGGAATTTTTGGAAACATCTTGCTGCCAGAAAAAGCTATCAAATATGCCTCCTTAGTGGGTTCTCTCTTAAGAATAATTCTTTTTCTCACTTTACAAAATACATCAAAAGCTCACTTTACCTTTCTTGGAAGAGCCTATGTCTATTTCATTAGTTTCCTTTGTGACACTTTGGTTTCAGGCATTTTAGAATCTATGCATAAAATGTATCCCTTCCAAATTGATGTTCAGTGGTATTTATTTAGAACATTTTTTTTTTTTTCTATTTGGCAACAGATTTTATGGGTGGTATTATTTCATGAAAAAAGCCTAAAATTAGCACTATCAACTCAAGGGTAAATTAGAATCTCAGCCAAAGATAGAAACAGAAAAGAAGAAATTATTATGTGTATCTACAACATTCATCTTCTTCTGAGAAAAGACTTGCCGTTGAATGTTTCCCAGCATTTACCTGGATCATTCTATTTGTAAGACAGTCATTGCAGCTGTTGCCAAGTGCTGTCAACCAGAGCCAATGTTGTGTGGATTACTGCTTCCTGCTAGTTGGACTCTCATTGTGTTTCCTAATCCATGCAAAATCAGCCTTCACTAGTTTCTAGTGCTCTTTTTTTTTTTTTAACTGTCTAGATAAAATTTTCCTTTTGTTCCCAGGCTTGCATAATTCAAAGCACCAACATTTTAATTCCAAACCAAAGACTGAACATAAAAGTATGTTGACATGACATAGTCATCACATACTTCATGTCATGTCAAAGTGAACATTTTAATGAACTAATCATAGTCAGTTGCTTTTAGGTATTTTTTTTCACACAAATGGAAGCAATACATTTCATTGATATGAATGGAAGCAAATAGCCTCACTGGATTAACCTACAAATCCCTTGAGGGTAGGAAACAAAGCTATTTCTTCTATTTTCCTCCAAGGTCCCAAGTCTTGAACATTGCTCTGCAAGGCTAGCCTGATACATTTTACTGAGTAATAGATCTTGCTTTGTCATTTACAGTTTTATTGCCAACTCTTTGCTGCTATTTAGTCTGTTTCTTCACTTAATCTAGGGCCACTGGGCTGCTTAGCGCCATCCTCCCACCACTCTTTCAAACTATGAAATCTTATACGAGGAGTCCCTTTTAAAAGAATTCATTACTGACTCAATCAAGAACACTCAGTATTGGGTTTTTCTTTCTTTTCATTTTTTTTTTTAACTTTTAGTCTATTATTTATTCCATATTTTTTCCTTTTTTATATATTTTATCACATTTTAGGTTTTGGGGGTGGTTTTCTTTCTTCTTCACTCCTCACAATCCCCTATGACTTTGCCTACTTCAAAATGTACCTCTTTGCCCCTCTTTTTCTCATCTCTGAAAGTTGATAGTACCATTTTCCATGTTAATGGTTAGGGGAATTCCATCCTCTTGTTTTCATGTGGAGAATTTCCACATTTCTAGTCTCTTTCCATACCATTTAATCCTTCCCTATGTGGCCTGTTCTTCTTTCCTTTGCCAGAGGCTGTGGAGTAAGGCAGTGATTCCCATTGCAACTTTCCACGTAGGTGTCTGCTTGGCAGACTATCCCTTGGATCATCTTGCATTAGTGGAAGAAATATACCCGATAGTTGCAAGTGGCAAACATCTAAGCCTTGTTCTCTAATCCATTTAACTAATTAGAAAGCTCATACGCTATCAACTGATATATTAGTCAAAGGATAAAACATTTCACTTAGAAAGAAGAAATGAGTTTAGGAGCTCTAACACACATCATGGTGACTATAGTTAGAAACAACATGTTACATACTTGATAATGCTGAGAGTAGCTTTTATGTGTTCTCACCATAAATAAAACAAGTATATGAGGTAACACTTTTGATAATTAGCTTGATTTAGTCATTCCATAATGTAAACATATATCAAAATATCATGTTGTATATCATAAATATATATAATTTTTAGTAAAAAACAAAACAAAAAAAATTGATGTCTGATCTCCATCTGATCTTGGGAAGATAGAGGAGAGGTTGTGATTTATTAGTTCCTTCAGATACAGACATTAATATGCTGGTTTACATGTAAGTTGATGAAAAGTTCTAGTGTGTTACATATCTTAGTGCCTGTGTTTGCATTCTTTTGATAGTATCATGTGGGAGATGACATTTTAATTCAAAGGGGTTACCATGATTGAGGGAATTCAGACTCAATGGCACGCCTATGGAGGAGCATTTTTTAAATAGGATCCACCTCTTACATTTTATTGTTGAATGGGAAGCTCACTCTAGCCACAGGTATAACACTTAAGGAGAAAGTTCTTGGCTAGATTGTTTTTGACATTAAGGTGATAGCTGCAACATGACCGGGAGGTACTTCTTGGACATTTCCAGCTTTACCTTCAAATACCAAGGATTGTGCTATAAAAGTGCTTATGGTCAATGACAAACTTCACAGGAAGCAAAAACAGTCACTGGAGGCATGGAAAATTAGATTCTGCCTTAGATTGGTGCCCTTGGGAAAGGATTTATACTTAATTATCAGTTGAATATTTTATACTTGGATTCAATTTTTCAAATGCTGATTTGACTATCAATATATGGTCATTTTATACACATTGGTGTTTGAAGTACTTCAACAGAAAATATTAATGGCTTACGGTTCTAACAAATTAAATTTCTGCATTTTGAAAGCAGAGGAGAAATTTCCTAGCACTGTTACTGAAACTTATGGATAAACAAAATGTCACATCATTAATGCTGAAAATTTGATGAAAGAGTCAAAATGAGCAAGAGTTTAAAAAGTAACTAGTATTTCAGACCAAAAAGTCAAAGCCAAAAGAAGCATTATTAAATGTATTTGATGACTATTAGCAATATGTACTAGAAAATGAAGTTAGTTATTCCCAAGGAATATAAAATTTCTGTGTGCAAACATTTACTCTCTGGCTGGTGACCCAGTTCAGATTGGTAAGTATAAATTAATATATAATTGAAAGTATACCAGACTAAGGGCACTTCTAAATTGGGGGAGACCAATCAATAAGAAGTCCTAAAGAAAGTTGGTTTAGTCCAAGGGTTAAACAGGAAATGGAAATTCATTGGTAAACTGTAAGCTGTTTCTAAACGATTCACACACAGACATCTATCCATATAAATCAGCTTTTGCCAGTCTTGGCACTATTATCATTTGAATATTACTAATAATTCTTTGTTATGGGGGATGCTGTCCTGTGCATTATAGGATGCCTAGCACAATCTTTGGCCTCTCTCTACTAGATACTAATAGCAAACTTCCCCTTACCACCAGTTTTGGCACCCCAAAATATCTCCAGACACTGTCAAACATCCCTTGGTGATGGGGAAAGATCATTCTTTTCATCCCAGTTGAGAACAACAAATTTAACTACATTCTTACAGAGGAATCTTTTACTCGACACTATTTTATCTAACAGTAGCAGTGACGATAGCTAAAACTTAAATTCTTACCCCTGTGCTAATCATTTTACTAGCATTATTTCATTCAATCCTCACAGTTCTGTGAGATAGGTAGGAACTTTTATTATCTATTCTTTAAAAATATTACATTTAAATTTATTGAATGAATGAATGCATTGTACCATTTTTCTGATGAAGAAACTGAGACTTAGAGAGTTTAAGGAATTTTCCCAAGGTAACACTACTAGAAATGGATAGAGTGAGGAATTATAGCTAATTCTGACTAATCCCAAAGCTCATGCATGTAAGTAGGGCATTATAAGGTTTTTCAGTATAGTGTTTACTGGCCTGTTATGGAAATTTAAAAAGGCATTAAAATAGCTGACATAATAGCTAACCACAATGACAAAATTACAGTATCAGAGAGACTGAAGGACTGAATGCTTTCCCCCTAAGACTAGGATAAAGGTAAAGATGTCCAATCTCACCACTCTTATTGAACACAGTGCTAGAAATTCTAGTGTAATAAGGCAAGAAAAAGCAGCACAAGAAACCAAATTGGAAAGGATGAAATAAAATGTTCCTGTTTGTAGTTCACATGATTGACCACATACAAAAATCCTAAGGAATTTGCCAAAAAAAATCTCTCCTGAACTAATAAATGAGTTCAGTAAGTGCACAGGATAAAAGATAAATATATATATATATAAACATTATATTTCTATATACTAACCATGAGCAAAATTAAAAATGTAATACCATTTCGATTACCACCAAAAGTGAAATACTTAGGTGCCAATTGAAAAAACATGTATAGCACTTCCGTGACGGAAACTACATGATGCTGATTTTTAAAAATCAAAATGTAAATAAATAAAGTGTGTTCACAGATTGGAAGATTCAATAGAAATGATTTCAAATTTCCCCAAATTGCTATACAGGTTTAACACAATTCTTATCAAGATCCCAGCAAAATAGTTTTTATGTAAATCTAGAGAATATTGCTTCAGTATTTATGTGGAAATGCAAAGGAATTAGAACAGTTTTAGAACAATTTGAAAAAGAGTAATGAAATGGAAATAATTAGCCTATATGACTTTAAGACTTATTACCTAATTACACTAATCAAGATTGCACGTTATTAGTGGAAGCACAGATGTATAGATCCACGGAATATAACGGAGCACCTAGAAATAGACCCACACAAATATGCCTGCCTAATTTTTTTAAGTTATAAAAACGATTCAGTGGAAGAAAGACACCTTTTTCAACAAATAAAGCTGGAGCGACTGGACCTCCCATCCATACGTTAAAAAAAAAAATGAAGAGTCGACCCAAGTCTCAAACTTCGTACAATAATTAACTCAAAATGTATCACAGGCTTAAATATAATATGTACATCTACAAAACTTTTAGAACCAAACATGGAAGAAAACACTCAAGATCTAGAGTAGGCAGTAATTCTTAGACTTGACACCCAAAGCATAATATATAAACGGAAAAATTGACGATTTGGACTTGGTCAATATCAAAAGTTTTTTACTGCAACAATTATGTTAGGAAGATAGAAAAAGGATAAGATATAGTATGGGAGAAAATATTTGCAACAACATACCCAGATCTAGAATATGTAAAGGCCTCTCAAACCTCACCAGTGAAAGAAACAACCCAATTAGAAAATAAATAAAAGTCATGAAGAGATGTTTCACTGAAAAGGATATTCAGATGGCAAATAATCAAATGAAAAAAGTTCGACCTCATTAGCCATTAGGGAAGTGCAAATTAAAATCAAAATAAGATATCACTATACATCTTTCAAAATGGCTAAACTAAAAAATATTGATAAAAGAAATGCTGGTGAGGGTGAGAAAATCTGGATCACTCAGACATAGATGGTGGGAAGGTAAAATGATACAGCCATTCTGGAAAGCAGTTTGACTGTTTCTTTAAAAACTCAACACGGAACTACCATGTGACTCAGCAATTATAGTCCTGGAACTTGTGCTCACATAAAACCTGTACATGAATGATTATAGTAGCTCTATTTGTAATAGCCAAAACCCATAAATAACAGAGACAACCTTCAACAGATGAACAGTTATACAAACTGTGGTACATCGATATCATGGAATACTAAAAATGAACTACTGATCAATGCAAAAACCTGGGTTAATATCCAGGAAATTAAGCTGAGTGAAAAGAGCCAATACTAAAAGATTACATTGTATGTGGTTCCTAGGCCGGGTGTAGTGGCTCACACCTGTAATCCCAGCACTTTGAGTGGCCAAGATGGGAGGAACCCCTGAGGTCAGGAGTTTGAGACCAGCCTCCTCAACATAGTGAGACACTCTCATATGCAATCTTTTATTTTTAAAATTTTTATTTATTTACTTAATACAGAAAGAGTCTTACACAACATTCTGGAAGTGACAGAACTTCAGAATTGGAAAACAGGTTAGATATCAGGAATTAAGGAAAGGGTTGGGAAGCGATTATAAGGGCAAACTAGTTATGAGGGAAATGTTTTGTTTCTTGAATACTTCAATGATAATATCCTGGCTTCTGTCTTACAGTATAGTTTTACAAAATGTTATCATTGGTGGAAACTAGGTAAATGGTACATGAAATCTCTCTACATTATTTCTTATAACTGCTTTTTTTTACAATTATCCCAGAATAAAAAGCTTAATTTAAAAATATGACATAGGGTCTAGGGAATTTAGATACATTTAATAATTGAAAAGCCTTTCTTAACCATTTCAGTTTCAATGGAGCCCCAATGGTCATTTTATTTTGTTTGCTCATAAAGAAGCAGGACAATGATGTGGCCACTCAAAGGATATCTTTCAAAACAAACTAAAGACTCTTCAGTCCAATAATTTTCAGTAGATAATTGTAGAGTATGAGAGTTTTTGCTGTAGTTAAATTCAGGATCTCAAGTCTTAGCCATTTTTGTACAATTCTCTGCAGGCTTCCTAAATACTTCACAGTAATGGCTCCTGTTTGGACTGTTAAGGCATTCAGTATGTAAGCACAACTTGCTAGTATGCTAATTACAACAATTAAATGTATTGATTATCCCGTCTGTGAAGCACTGAGCAAAAACACTGCCTTTACATTATTACCTTGTCATTTAATATTTATTCTTTTAAATTTGCATTTGCACATGGTTTTCTTAAAATTTAACAAATGAGTTGTACGGCTCTTGAGTTAATTCTTGCCTCTGAGTCTTGTCTCTGTGTGTATCATGACCCTATTATAAGATATTATGGGCAGTAGGCATATTGCACATATTTATTACTGAGTTACTTAACTGGAAGTGTCTCAATTTAGCTATTCATAGTACTTCCACAGGAAAAGGCATAGCATACATTGCAGGCTCTTGGAGAAATGTATTGTTGCCAATAGCTGAATGATTCATGCAGAACCATTTCTACTGTTACAGTGCTTCTTTCATTTATATCACACTATGGTGACTTCTAGGAGCAAGAGAACATCTGGCAGCCGAAACAATTGTACATGTCTGTTGGAAGCCACAGATGTGCTCTAGGGCTGCAGTGACGCTTGGCTAACTCAAACTCCACATCAGCATGCAGCTGTGTTCTTGCTATTCCTCTAGAATGGAGGGTAGATAACCAGGAGGCTATAGGAAGCACTAAGTAACGAGAAAAGCGCTAAGAAAAATACCACAGATTTCCATCTGTATTTAACTTTGTGCTGAAACAGTTTAACCAGGCATAACATAATGGTCAAATTATGGGCACTTGGGGAAATGTAAGATGAAAGAATACATATAGTTTGAGAATTTTAAGAATATTTTATGGAGTGCAATGGAGATAAAATAGAAATTTATGCAATTAAAGCTTGAAACTGTACACAGCCCAAGCTATTACTTAGAGAAACCCTGACTTAATAGAATTTCTTCTTTTGAAATATTTTAATGACTCTAAGAATTGCCCTTCCAGTATTTTATGGTGATTTTTGCCAAATAATGCTGAGGTCATTCACCTTCCAAACTTTTTGTATCAAGCAGGGCAGCAGGCTGGCTCAGAGCAGCCCCAGGAGATGATCATTCAGACTCTTGACTTCTTTTTAGCTAGCACACTGAGGAATTTATCAGAATCTATTTGCAAAACAAAAACAAAAACAAAAACCACCACCACCAACAAAAAAACAAAAAACTTCCCAGAATATTTACACAGTAAATTAAGGTATAAATGTTAGAAGTATTTGTGAAAATTTATAGCTGAAATGAAATTGCATTTACATAATGGAAAAAGTAAATTGGATTTAACTGTTTAAAGAAAAATGATTAATGGAGCAGATTGATATATTAGTAGGTAAGAGTTGTCTGGATCTTTACAAATAGTGATTCACACTCAGGGGATAGAGGGAACATTATAATGGAAAGTTCTAACTAGTTATTTAGTGGCCAAACACTGTGTTTATGGGCTTGGAGTCACCTCCATACTGCTCTTTCTCTACTTAACCATCTTTTCTGTGGTATGTTTCTCTCTTATCTGCTTTTCCCTCCTACGCCTGCCCCTCACATCATTTGTCCATGGTACAAGGAAGTCCTTTACCTTCAGAAAAACAAATGGGCTTGAGAAAAAGACTGCACTGTATCTGTGCTATTTACAATGACCTACTCAGTATCAACAGATAACCCGTTTCTCTGAAAGGAAATTAGCAAGTAAGAAGTCATTTAAATGAGAGGTAATTGGTAGTAGTGTGTTTTTTTAGTACATTAAGGTTTTTTTTTTTTTTTTTTTTTTTTAGGTAAAGTTGTCCACATAAAATAGTTAAAAGTGACTAATAGTCCCATCCCAGAGCAATACCCAATAGCATTATACATTGGATCTATTTATCAGTTAAAATATTCCCTTAGTTTCTATCACAACATAGCTAGAATTCTTTCTGTCCAAAATGGTGAGCTAAGTCATCCTGTCCAAAATGGTGAGCTAAGTCATCCTGTCCAGACTATAACCAAAAGGGTAGTTCAATGGTTTGAAAACTGACCAACATTAAGATTTATCCAAAGTACAAATATAAGATTTTATCTATCAATTCTTCAAAAATGGATAATAACCATTGATTTTACTAATAACTTTCAGTTAAGCAGTAACAATTTAGAATACACTCCTTTTATTAATACTAAAGTGTCATATACCTAGGGGGAAGAAACCTCTTTGCTTTGTCTTTTCCAAACAAAATGACACTAATTGTTTTCTTCAGAGGTTCTAGTTTTTCTTTAATTATTTTAGTTTATCTTCCCCAAAAACCTTTAAACCTTCTTACAGCAAGGGGATACTATATTTAATGCACTGCTTCATTAAATTGCAAATACTGCAAAATATGCAGAATGCCTATTTAACCAGAGTTCTTTGACACTAGAAAATAACAATCTTGTGAATACAATTTAGTTAATACATGTGTGTGTATGTATAAATTTCTAAAAATCATTACCATTTTGCCTACTTATATTTAACTAGTGTTTCTCTACAATAAGTACAACTTTTCTGCTTTGATTTAGCAAAATCAGTTTATGTTTGAGAAAATTTATATTTATAAAAATATCCCCATGGCACCACTTTGTTCCACCTTTGCTTGAGGGTGTTTACATTTATTGAAGCTCTTTTTTTTTTTTTTTTGGAACGGAGTCTCATTCTGTCGTCAGGCTGGAGTGCAGTGGAGTGATCTTGGCTCACTGCAACCTCCACCTTCTGGGTTCAAGCAATTTTCCTGCCTCAGCCTCACAAGTAGCTGTGACTACAGGTGCCCGCCACCACAGCAAGCTAATTTTTGTATTTTTAGTAGAGACGGGGTTTCGCCATGTTGCCCAGGATGATCTCCATCTCTTGACCTCATGATCCACTAGCCTCAGCCTCCCAAAGTGCTGGGATTACAGCCGTGAGCCACCGCACCTAGTCTATTATAAAATGAAATGTTAAAGGAAAAAATTCACCATGGAACGGAGGCACAGTGCTAATCTGAGGTCATTTGCAAATTTAGAATGTGTTTAACACTATTATCTTTATTCATCTCTATAAATGTTAAAATTAAAGAGGACATTGCTCTCAGATTTGTGAAATCTTGGAAACTTTATCTAGATTTTTTTAGGTTATAATATTTCTCCCCTACTTTCCTAGAGACTGATTTCCTTTACAAAGGAGGATAAGTCAATTCATTAGTTTTCATTATGCATTGAGCATGGGTAGAATGTCCAGCAGAAGCCACTTCTTCCAGCTCTCTGTCCTCTTTCCCAAATGAGGTCACACTGAGTGTTTCTGGTAACACCCGGAGAGTGTATGTTACCCTGGAAAAGTTTTTACATTGCTGCCCAGTGAGAAAATTTGAACTTCTCATGTAACACAACTCCCAGTCACCCTTTTCCCAGGTTGATAAGCCAGTCACAGTTATTTGCCCATCTAACTCTAGAAAGGCATAAATGAGTGCTTTCCAGAAATCATGAAACCTCTAGGGACTTAAAAAGATATGCAATCCATGTGGTCAAATTATACAAGAACTAGTTTTGTCAACTCAGTGTATACAGTAAAACATACCATGTTTTGAGGATTCAAGCCAGGAGAAACAAGAAGAGAGTTCCAATAAGCTCTTTCTATTTGCAAACATATTTATTTGTGTTTTATTTGTATATGTGGGAACTGAGAATGCCCATGTATGACAGAGTAAAAGGCCTTACTAAAATACAACACTGTTGCATCTGCATCTCCTACATCAATACAACCCATCACACCATAAAGAGGAAGATGAATTTATCTGGTGTAGAGCCCACACACAAGTAACCTATGTTGTCCTCTCTTCCTCCTCTCTCCTATTCTTTTACTGCTTTCTCTTTCTATTCTCCCCTTGTTTCCACCCTACACCACAGAACGGCCCCTCCCCTCAAAGATATCAGTTGTCATCTCCAAAACCTGAAATGTAATGAGATACCACTCTTGTGATTGTGTTATGTTGTATGGCATAGTTGATCTTAAGATAAGGAGTTTATTCAATGAACTTACTCTGTGACATGAGGACTCAAAAACAGAAAGCATCCTCTAATTGGTGGCTGAAGGGGAAAGCAGAGAAAATTGAACTCTGAGAAGGACTTGATGAGCTGCTTCCAGTTTGGAGACAAAGGGGACCATAAGAGAAGAAATACAGGTGATTTCTAGGAGTGGACAGCAGCCCTCGGATGACATCATCAAAAAGAAGGGTCATCAGATATGCAATTGCAAGGGACAGGATTTTGCCAAGAACCTGAATAAGCTTGGAAAAGGATTCTTCTCCAAATCCTCCAGGGAAGAGCCCAGCCTGGGTGACATGTTGATTTTAGCATTGTAAACCTTGAGCAGGAAAACCAGCTGAGTCCATCCAGCCTTCTAACCTATAGAACTACGAGATAATACAAGGGTGTTGTTTTAACCTGATAAGCTGTGGTGATTCATTAGCCAGCAATAAAAAACAAATACATACATTACTCAGCAATAGAAAACAAATATACACAGACCTTATCTAAAGTCTATCAGTGGTACCAGTAAATACAGAGGGGTTTCAATGGGGACTTTCCAGGGTCATGAGGTTGCTGGCTCCAAAAAGAAAAGATAGAGAACCTTAGCTTGTGTGTCCACCTAATGGCATGGGGCCATGCTAATTGGTTAAGTAGTTTATAACCCAAACTCCTAAGAGATTTACAGTTGCCCAGGGTTGCTGCAAGTCTCCTAAACTCCTATTTCAACCAGGGCTCTGACATGTTTTTTTGTGTGTTGGTGTGTATGTGTTCAAGTGTGTTTTGTGGGGATAGTTATACTTAATAGATATAGTAAAATGCAGCTAGCCCCTATTATACATGAGGCTTTTACAGTATGTTTGATGAATTGCTTAAAAACTATGGGAGGGGGGCATCATCCCTAAATTTGTGTGGCCACATTTACAGATACTTTATGTTTATATCCTAATATGATTTGGCTGTGTTCCCACCCAAATCTCACCTTGAATTGTAATAATCCCCACATGTCAAGGGCAGGGCAAGGTGGAGATAATTGAGTCATGGAGGTGGTTTCCCCCATATTGTTCTCATGGTAGTGAATAAGTCTCAGGAGATCTGATGGTTTTATAAATGGGAGTTCCCCAACACAAGCCCTCTTGCTCACCACCATGTAAGATGTGACTTTCCTCCTCATTTGCCTTCCAGCATGATTGGGAGGCCTCCTCAGCCACATTGAACTGAGTCAATTAAACCTTTTTCTATTATAAATTACCCAGTCTTAAGTTGTCTTTATTTGCAGTGTGAGAAAAGACTAATACATATCCCTTTGTAGTTTGTGATCCAGAAAACTCTAAACACCTATGTTATATGTATTGCCATATCCCTAGTTAGCCTGTGGTGGGCACTAAATAAATAACTGTTGAATTGATGATGTTCAAAAAAATAAATACATCATAGGGGTTAGGATATAGGATCTGGAGTCAAATTCCAGACAGCATAATATTGGTTCATAATAAGTGACTGGTAAGTGCAACTGATGAATTACCTATTATAAACCTGCAGTATTTTTCCATCAACTAAACTTTACCACTGTATTAGTTCATTCTCACACTGCTATTAAAAACTACCTGAGACTGAGTAATGTAAGAAGAAAAGAGGTTTAATTGACTTGCAGTTCTGCAGGCTGTACAGGAAGCATGGTTGGGAGGCATCAGGAAACCTACAATCATGGTGGAAGGCAAAGGAATAGCATGCATATCTACACATGGTGGCAGGAAAGAAAGTGAGCAAAGAGGGAAGTGCTACACACTTCCAAACAACCAGATCTCCTGAGAAGTCACTCATTATCATGACAACAACAAAGGGGAAGTCTGCCACCATGATTCAATCACCTCCCACCAGGTCCTTCCTTCAACATGTGGATATTACAATTTGACCTGAGATTTGGGTGAGGACACAGAGCCAAACCATGTCAACCACATCTTGCTAAGCCCTCCATGATCTAGCCCACAATACATTTCCAGTTTTATCTCTCTCTACTTTCTCATGTGCTTGTTCACATTCCATGAATACACATCTCTATGCTTTTGCTTATGCTTTTTCTCAGACTAGAATATTCTTCTCCCCCCGCAATTCATATCTTACTTTTTAAGTCAGGGATCAACAAACCGTGGCCCACAGCCAAATCCAGGTTTCCACCTGTTTTTTATTAGTTTGTCTCTTGGCCTATAGGGTCTTAAATATTTACTGTCTAGACCTTTACCACCCCCCTTCCAAATAAAATGTTTGCTCACTCCTGCTTTAAGTCCAGTTCAAATGCTACCTTCTTCAAGAGCTTGCCTAAATTCTTCTAGGAGGCAGGGCATGAAGAGGGGAAAAAAGTCTTTTAAGTTTCTAGTAGATGGCTTATAGTCATATTAAGCACTCATTTCACATTGTTTTCCTTATGTCTACATATAAAATGCTCAGACACGATTCTCCAGGTTTTGGCCGGACATTGTTTTCACATGTCATTCTTGACAATGAGAAATTAAACATACAAGGACCACTTGAATATAACTATTAGTTAATAAATTTTAATATTCATAGATGACAGGTAGAAAGGGAGTGTTTATAAAATTTCTATGCCTAGCTGACTTGTATTTACTCCATATTGCTAAAACCAGGCCTCTGATTCCAGTACACACTATTAATATGTTTTATATATTTGGAATATAATAGTACATAAAGTATCCATATTAATGATGGCTTAATGGTTTGTGTACTTTTAAGACTATATAAATCCTATGTTTAAAAGCTTCAAAAGTGTTCCTGGGCACAGTGGCTTATGCCTATAATACCAGCACTTTGGGATGCCAAGGCAGGCAGATGACTTGAGACCAGGAATTTGAGACCAGCCTGGCCAATATGGTAAAACCCTGTCTTTACTAAAAATACAAAAATTAGCCTATTGTGGTGGTGGGTGCCTGTAGTCTTAGCTACTCTGAAGGCTGAGGCATGAGAATCACTTGAACCCAGGAAGCAGAAGTTATAGTGAGCCGAGATCACAATACTGTACTCCAGCCTGACTGATGGAGTGAGACTCTATCTCAAAAGATATATAAATAAGTAAAAGCTTCAAAAGTATAAAAATAGCTGAACCATGTGAAATCACTCAGAGAAACCACAAAAGAAATGCTAACAATATATTGGAATCTATATAGATAATGATACTAAAATCCTATAATAGGATGTTGAAGATGGAAGGAAACACTACAAAAATGGAAGTCTAATTAAACATGAGAAGAGTGGACTGGGTGCAGTGGCTAATGCTGTAATCTCAGCATTTTGGGAGGCTAAGCAGGGAGGATCACCTGAGATCAGGAGTTCAAGACTGACCTGGCCAACATGGTGGAACTCTGTCTCTACTAAATATATAAAAATTAGCTGGGCATGGTAGCAGGCACCTGTAATCCCAGCTATTTGGGAGAGTGAAGCCAGAGAATTGCTTGAAACCGCAAGGCAGAGGTTGCAGTGAGTTGAGATTGTGTCACTGCACTCCAGCCGGGGTAACAGAGCAAGACTTCGTCTCAAAAAATAAAAATAAAAATGAATATGAGAACAGTGAAATTGTTTAATATTGATCAAACAGAAGTACTGCATATCAATAATAAATACATTGTTATCAGGAAAGAAGGCTGTAATGTGGAAAATATAATAATATTATACTAAGAGATATTGGGAGTCCAGAGTTGAATATTTCAAATAAATACACAAAATGCTGTAATGACAGGTTTCATTTGACCTGCTGTTTTCAGCATATACTTTTCTGTAGAGCTGTTCTTAAGAAATGCACTTAAATAAAAGAAATTGCTCTAAATAAGACAGTAATTGAAAAATGGGTATTTACATCTGTGGTGTCAATATTCATTCACTTTCTGAAACAGGTCATATGGGTTTTCAAAAATGCAAAGCTATACAAATAGAAAGTGTTAATATTTTCTTAATAACTATTAAGACTTGCTGCAAAAGTATTTCTCACTAGAGGCTCAGTAAATATTAGCACTATTTGCTACACTGACTCCCTTACTATGATTTTGAAGTTTTTCACACAAAGATATTATCTGTTGTTTGTGTATGTATCCTACCTGTATTGTCTTTGTATAAAATGGGTACTTAAATATTTTTAAATGAATGAAAGAATAAGGAATTAATTAATGAATTTTGAATGAATCTTTTACCACTCTTTAAACTGAGGTATACATGTCTTATGGGTACACGATGGTAACTACAGAATTTTTAAAAAATCAGATAGTGTTTCCTTTTAAAGCTTTAATTTTGTTAAAGAGATTTGGGGGAAAAAATCACAGAAAGAAAACAATCATATATCATGCAGTAAGGTATAAACTTTGCATATTTTTTAAGTTAAAAATCAGAACTTTCAAGAAGTATATAGATTGTACAAGGAACTTTTTATCTATTACATGGCAAGGATGCATTTTCATTCTCTTCTGCTATAAGGAATATTTATGTGGGAAAGTTTGAGATGCTTCAGCTTAAGTTAAGGGGAAGAGGATAAATAGAGATACCAAACTATATGTTGGTGTCTCTGCAATTCCAAAATATGTAATCCAATTAGAGCTAAATATGATATTGTAGTTTAGAAGCCTGGGGTCTCTACCATGTCAATGTATAAAGAACCCTAGGTCTTGGGGTCAGAAGTTTAGGTTCATTAATATTATTTAAGACTCAGTATTTATTAACCACATTTACATCTTTGAGCCTTATCAATACTAGGAGAAAGATTTTTAAAATTAATTAGCCAAGTAATGGTGGATTGATAACAAAGTACTTAAGACATTGTGTAACAGTCATACCTAATACAAGTTCTGTCTTTGTCACTAACTAGAATTATGATCTGTATCAAAATATTTTTGTAAACTTGATTCTCCTTACCTTTAAAATGGGTATAATAATGCTATATAACTCAGAACATTATGAGAAATAGAAGAGATAATACTGTAAAGAACTTAGCGTGCTTCCTAGCATAATGTAAGCACTTACTTAATTTTACATATTAGTATTAAACAAGAATTCCTGGATGAAGAAAGAGTAGTAATTCCTAAATAAACTGCTAATAACTATTGGCATTTTGTTTAGAAATGCATGGTTTCTTTACAGCTTACGGCAGCTGGGTTTTCGCATAATATTAACGAATGCTTAACAGCCTTTGAGATGCCTCCAACTAATGTGTGACCTACTTATTAGGAAAGGAGCTCCAATTATCTTGCCGTTACAGAGGCTCTGTTTCCCTGGCCTGAGAAAGTTGCAAAATTACTGCTTTAGATATTGCTATAGAATATTTTCAATTGTATTAAAGTACTACAATCTGCAAAGTAGATAATTTGTTACTTTTCCTAAATATATCCTTTCTAGCACATTGCAAATACCTCAAATCCAAAGGGAAAAAAATGTAGTAAATAATTTTTTATATAATGTATTTGTAATGTGGATATTGTTAATAAATCACCCTTTAGAGTACATCTGTTTAAAATTAGCTACAACAAAATGTTGCAAATAAGATAATATTAAAATAATATAATGCAATTTTAGTCTCAGTTTCTAAAATTTTAGTGGCCACACAAATAATGGTGATAGGACCTCTGGGCTCCCATCATAATAGGATCATACCTATCCAATGAGATCATAATAAGATTAATATAGTCTTCCATTCTTGATATGACATTTTTGGAAGGGAAATTGATAGAATAGTACCTCAAAGCAAGAGACAACAGAAGATTTAAAGTTTGAGGCAAAGTTCATGTGACAAACGAGTGGAAAAATTAAGATGTTCAAGAGAGAAGAGTCTCAAAGGGCCATGAGAGCTGTAATCAGAGTTGAAAGATGGTTGTAGATGAGAGAAAATAGTTATCTGGGCAGAATAGAGATGAATAAATGAAAGTTACAAATAGCTTTGTTCAAAAATGGAATGGACAGTTTGAGAACAATTTGGGCCTCCGTGCCATTGGAAGTGCTCCGGCAGATGCCGGATGACCACTTATCTGCCATGTTAAGTTGCTACTTTGCTGGGATGACAGGCTGGTAAAGACACTAATGATTTATTATAGTCTCTGATTTACAGCCTCTAGAACATTAGGCAATTGAAGTTCATTTCTTTCTTGGCTTCAGCATCTTCAGGTCTGTAAAATAAAAAGGATTGGAGAGATAGTGGCCCTAGTATCTGGAGATCTTTTTAAAATGTTACGATTCTGTGTTGATTATTTTGTAAATTTTATTTAAGGAAAGTGTAAATTTAACCACTTTTAGGGTCACGGTTTTGAATTTACGTAACTCTACTGAAAACCCCACAAGAGCCACTGTCTGCTTCAGTGAAATACTATCAGTAGTAATAGTGATCAGTCTCTGAAACTGAAAAACACTCATTTAAATTAAAATGGGTTGAGCAAGAATATATGATTTCATCATGAGAATTTTCTCTTTAATACTGCTAATATAGTTTTATTTGAAGTTAATGGAGATGGATAAGTTCTTAAAAATTTTCACAGCAGATATTTTATATTGCTATTAAGAGTTACAGTTATGTCAGGTAACTGTACACATCAGTATTAGGTAATAACAGAAGTAATAAACACAGAGTTCATCTTTCAGCAAGATGGAAATTTCATTAAGACTCTATTTCCACTATCAATTATTAAATAAATTCACCTGAGTATTTTCTTCCTCTAATCTATTCAACAGGAAACCTCAGATGAAGACTATGTTCTTTGTTATGCATGAATGGATTTTGAAATAAAATGCACCAAAATCTTTTTTTGTATGCTGAAGATTTCCTTAAGATTATATCTGAATAATTATGTCACAAGCCTTTTTGTTTTGAGAGAAGCTTAACTCTATACAAAGGGTAAATTGTTAGAGAATTAAAGCATGCCAACAATTTGAAAATGATTTTTACCTTTGGCTCTGTAATAACAACTGTCTGGTACTATTTTGCATTCAATGAATTTTTAATATTTACTTATTATATTGAAGTCATTTAAGTATTAACTCTCTCCTGAGAAGTCCATTGCCTGTGTATAATAATACAGCATATGTCTTCTTGTTCTGTGTGCTGCTCTTAGAGACTTCTCATGAGAATTCAATGCCAACAATGGCAGAACCTGAGGACAAATCCTATAGAATTGGGCCTTGTTCTCCCATTTCTGCATTGAAAGACTTCTGTGATCTGTTGCCACTGTATACTGGTACCAGAGACAGACAGACAGAGAGAGAGAGAGAGAGAGAGAGGAATATTCAGAGGTTATTTTCCATTCAGAACTTTTACTCTAAGTTTAAAGGAAGTCTACAATCTCTCTCTATTGAGTCAGTAACAGAGCATAATTAAACATAGCTACATTTACCTTCATATATATAACTGAACAGCAATAAAAATATATCTTTCTTGTAATGACACCAGGTTACTTGATAACATGTTTATTCATATAAAACAGTTCATATATTCCTAATACATTGAGCCACTAGGTAAAGCCAAAGAATGCAGTAAAGACTGGAGAAAAAAAGTTGCTTCTAGCATTATGTTTTTACAGCAATTAAATAAGCTACTGAGTTTGACCCTTTACATATTACATACTATTTAGCTAATTGCTATTATAGATCTTTAGTTTGATTGTGGGCTAGGAGCACACAGGCATTATCTTATATTTCTTTGAATCACTTAAGCCTAGTATAATTCCTGGCACATGGTAGTAATTTGGAAGATCTTTAGAGAATTCACCATGGCTAAAGCTTTTGCAGATTTCTCCATGGTCAAAAATAATGTAATAAAGTTACCTCATATATCAATAAAAATGCTTCATAATTGTTTCTATGACTTTATAGTTAAAAATCTTTTTGGTATGAAGATATGTATGAAACAAAAATGTTTTTATGATTTTAGTAGTTCGTTTGTAATTCTATAGTAAATCTTTTGCATAATTTAGAATGCAGGTGTTCAGGAATATTTTTAAGGGTGATGTTTCAATATATGATATCTGCAAAAGTATGAAAGAAGCTACCGAGGACTTTTGGCATATGCTGCTATCAGGAGGGGAAATTTTTCTTTCCTCTTCATTGGATCAAGTCCTATTCATTCCTCACCTAGGTTCATATGTCATCTCTTCAGTGAAGCCATCTCTGAACTTCCTGACAAGGTTAAATTCTCCTGTCAGGTACCCTGCAGCACTGTTAATTCTCCCTCATGGAACCTAACTCAGTTGCCAATTTTCATCTTATCAGTGTGGACTGCTTATGTGATGCTGTCTTCCCTACTAGATGTTCAGCTCCGCCAGAGCAAGGGTTGTGTATGCTTTTGTATGCACTCTCTCAGCATAACATCTGATAAGTAGGAGGTACTCCATCAATATTTAGTGCGTGACTGAATAAACAGAGAAAAGCTTGTGAACTCACTGAGGCCTTGTCAGCAGGTAGGTACGTATAACTAAAGCCACACTCTACTCTCCAAAACTCTGGGAAGAATAACACCATGAGTAGCATTCAGAGATAGCACATTGAAAACAAGAATAATTACTTATTGACTTAAAAAGTGCATGCTTTCATGTAAAGGAGGACTTCTAAGGTTTTGAAATGTTTATGAAGGATTAAACATTGCCCAAAGGTATACTGACCATTTTTTAAATTGGTATAAAGTTCTGCATGCATGTCCAAGATTAATTCTGAAATACGAATATTATAAAATGTAAGGGAGAAGTATCTTAGTGCATAATTTTTGAAACCAGATTTTTTAAAAAAAACTTTTACTTTAGGTTCAGGAATACACGTGAAGGTTTGCTACATAGGTAAATTTGTGTCTCGGGGGTTTGTTGTACAAATTATTTCATCAACCAGACATTAAGCCCAGTATCCAATAGTTATCTATTCCACTCCTCTCCCTCCTCCCACCCTCCCCACTCCAGTAGAACTCAGTATATGTTGCTCCCTTCTTTGTTTGCCTGAGTTCTCATCATTTAGTTCCCACTCATAAGTGAGAATATTCAATATCTGGTTTTCTGTTCCTGTGTTAGTTTGCTAAGGATAATAGCCTCCAGTTCTATCTGCAAAATATACAGTCTTGTTTCTTTAATGGCTGAATAGTATTCCATGGTGAATATGTTCTCCATTATCTTTATCCAATCTGGCATTGAAAAGAATTCATGTTGATTCCATGCCTTTACTATTGCAAAGAATGCAGCAATGAACATTCGTGTGCATGTGTCTTTATAGTAGAGCAGAATGATTTATATTCCTCCGGCTATATGCCCAGTAATGGGATTGTTGTGTGGAGTGGTAGTTCTGTTTTTAGCTCCTTCAGGAAAGGTTGAGCTAATTTGCACTCCTATCCACAGGGTATAAGGGTTCCCTTTTCCCTGCAACCTCACCAGCATCTGATATTTTTTGACTTTTTAATAATAGTCATTCTGACTGGTGTGAGTTGGTATTTCATTATGGTTTTGATTTGCATTTTTCTAATGATCAGTGACGTTGAACTTTTTTTCATATGCTTCTTGGCCACAGTATGTGTTCTTTTGAGAAGTCTGTTCATGTCCTTTGTCCACTTTGTGATTTTTTTTCTCTTGTAAATTTGTAAAACAGGATCTCAATTAAAGAAAAATGTTTTGTTTCCCACAAACTTCATAGTTATTTTTCATTTTAATTAGGAAAATTCCAAAGCAGTGAAATTTAAGCTTGTGATATGGGGAAAACAGCTGAGAATTTGTAATCTAAACTGTTAGGTTCAAAACCACGCACTAGCCATGTATTCTTGAGAAAAATCTAAACTTTTGAAGCCTTTAATGTCTCATCCTGAAAATGGTAATTGTAGTAGTACCATTTAGTAAGATTTCTGTGAAGATTATATGAGAACATGAGATATTAAAAAAAAAAAAAGAATATTATACAGCAGCAGTCCCCAACATTTTTTGGCACCAGGAGCAGTGTTATGAAAGACTTGGACGGGGTAGTGGAGAGTGTGGGAGGAGGGCTGGGGTGGGGGATGGTTTCAGGATGAAACTGTTCCACCTCAGATCATCTCAGATCATTGGACATTAGTTAGATCCTCTCATAAGGATCACACAACCTAGATGCCCTACATGCGCAGTCCACAATAGGTTTCACTTTCCTATGAGAATCTAATGCTACTGCTGATCTGACAAAAGTAGAGCTCAGGTGGTCATGCTTGCTCATCTGCCACTTATCTCCAGCTGTCCTGCTGTGTGGCCCAGTTCATAACAGGCCATGGACTGCTATGGGTTCATGGCCTGAGGGGTTGGGGATCCCTGTTGTATAGTAATAGTGCACTTTAGATACTTTATAAATAGAAGGTTCAATTTCAACATTTTCATAATGACAAGTATTTATGAAAATCTTCTTTTCTCTATATAGTATACACATTTTCAAAAAGTCCTTTAAAAGCTGTAGACTATTTGAATGAAAATAGATGGATGTCAAGGAATCTGAATGTGGATAGCACCTTTCTTTGTTTTTGGAGCTAATGTAGCTGCAAATACCATTGAGTGATTCCTTTATGTCAAAGGTCTTACTTTTTCTCATCTAATCTTCATGAAAACCCAGAGTTACAATTCCGATTCATTTGGGGAAACTGAGACTTATGGGAAAAACCCAACTAAGCTCTCAATTTAAAATGTATGATGTTGAATCTAGTAAAACTATGCCACCTAACTACATATTCCTGTAATTGTATTTATACAGAAACTGTGATGAACTCAATATAAATTATTGATTGACATTTCTATTAAGTATGGTACAGGAAGTCTTAACCAGATAAATTAGGCAAGAGAAAGAAATAAAAATCACCCAACTTGGAATGGATGACATTAAATTGTTTCATTTGCAATAGACATGATCTTATATATAGAAAATTCTAAAGATTTCACTAAAAAAACTGCTAGAACCAATAAATGAATTAGGTTGGAGGATACAAAAACCAACGTAAAAAAATCAGTAGGATTTCTATACAGGAACAATGAACTACCCAGAAAAGAAATCAAGAAAACAATCTCATTTACAATAACTTCAATAAATAAATTTAACCAAGGAGGTGAAAGATCTGTACACTGAAATCTACAAAACATTGATGAAATAAACTGAATAAGACAAATCTCTTCCTCTTTCTCTCTTTCTTTTTTTTCTTCCTTTTGCTGTTTCTTTCTTTCTCCTTTTCTCTCTTTTTCTAAAATCTCTTCCTCTTTCTTTCTCTCTTTTATTCTTTTTTTTTAAAAAAAGAAAGATATTCATGGTAATGAATTAGAAGAATTAATATTGTTAAAATGTCCATACTTCCCAACACAACCTATAGGGTCAATGCAGTCTCTATCAAAATTCTAATAATATTTTCCCAGAAGTAGAAATAAAAATCCTACAATTGGTGTGGAACCACAGAAGATGCCAAATAGTCAAATGTATCTTGAGTAAATAGAACAAAGTTGGAGGTATCACACTACTTGACTTTCAAATATACGACAAAGCTATAGTAACAGAAATAGCATGGTACTGACCTAAAAATAGATACACAGACCAGTGGAACAGAATAGAGAGGCTAGAACTAAACCTAGACATTTATGGTCAATTGGCACAAAAGTGCCAAAAACACACAATGAAGAAAGAACAGTCTCTTCAATAAATTATGTTGGCACAACTGGCCAACCAAATGCAGAAGAATTAAATTAGACACTTCAATCAACCACATACAACAACCAATTCAAAATGTATTAAAGAGTTAATGACTAAGGTTGGAAACTGTAGAATTACTGGAATAAAACATAGGAAAAAAGCTCCATGACCTCAGTCTGAGCAATATTTTTTTTTTTTTGAAATGAACCTAAAAACACAGGCAACCAAAGCAAAAATAGAAAAATGTATGATATCCAACAAAAAAGCTTATACATGGAAAAGGAAATAATCATTAGAGTGAAGAGACCTATGGAATGGGAAAGAATATTTGCAGACCATATACCTGATACATGTTTAATGTTCAAAATATAAAAGGAGCTCAAACAACTCAATAGCAAGTAAACAAATAATGTGATCATTTTAAATGGGCAGAGGATCTGAATAGAAATTCCTCAAAAAACTATACAAATGGCCAACAGGTATATGAAAAAATGTTCAACATCACTAATCATCAGGGAAATGCAAATGAAAATCATGAGATATCATGTCATACCTATTAAAATTGTTTTTATAAAAAAGATGAAAGATAATAAGGGTTGATAAGAATGGGGAGAAAAGGAAATCCTTGCACACTGTTGGTGGTGATGTAGATTGGTACAACCATTAAAAAAATAGTATGGAAGTTCTTCAGACAACTAAAAGAATGACCATACGATCCAGCAATTTCACTCCTGTGCATATATACAATAGAAATAAAATCCGTATGTTAAACAGATATCTACACTTCCATGATCACTAAGCATTATTCACAACAGTCAAGATATGGAATCAACAAATGAATGGATAAAGATAACGTGGTATATATACATGATAAAATACTATTCAGCCTTAAAAAGAAAGAAATCTTGTCATTTGTAACAAATGGATAAACCTGGAAGACATTATGTTAAATGAACTAAGTCAAGCACAGAAAGACAAATACTACATGGTCTCAATTATATGTGGAATATAAGAAAGTTGAACTCATAATAGCAGAGAGCAGAATGGTCTTTACCAGGGACTTGGGAAGGGGAGGAGCAGGATTAGGAGATGTTGATCAAAGATACAGAATTTCAGTTAGACAGCAGGAATATATTCAAGAGATCTATTGTATGATGATGTGACTACAGTTAACACTAATTTATTTTATTTTGAAAATTGCTAGGACAGTAGATTTTAAGTGTTCTCACAAGAAAAAATAAGTATATGAAGTAGTGCATACATTAGTTTGAGTTAGTCATTCCATAATGTATACATATTTCAAAACATCATGTACATAATGAATCATATAATTTTATACACATATATAATTTTATCAATCAATAAATTAATCAATTAAAAATTTATTACATTTCTCAATGTAGTTAATATTTTTTAAAATATTGATCAAGTTTTAATATTTTGAAGCATCAAGATTCAAAGTCATACAGATCAAGGTTTTAACCCCAGCTCTGTCATTTATTTGTGGTGAAATCTTGGATGATCTAGAGCTTCATCTGCAAAATGAGGATAATCATATCTAGCTCACAGAGTTATTGTGGTTAGATTTTGAGACAGCATATCAATTCGTAGCATAGATCCTAACACATCCACAGTTCTCAAAAATGCTTGTTTTTAATATTGATAATAAAAATAGCATCTTTAGTATACATCTCTCATAGGAACAACTCCCTGATCAACTGTTTGGCACAAATAACAATAATACATTTTTAAAAGATACAACTATGTACATCTAAAATCACTTAAAATGATTATGGGGCAAGCCCTTCAAAGAGATTTCACTGTATTATATATTGTATTGTATATAAATTTTATAAATATGAAAGTCAAACATATTTTAAATGTTCTCTTTTGATTTGAAAGATCTGTGTGGATAGCAAGCCTGTGTAAATATTATCTTAGAAGTTAAAAATGATGCCTGTTTTTCTAGAGAAAGAGAAGCACAAACAATAAATTTACTGATTTGTTTCCATGCAACCTTCATGTCAGTCTTCTAAACATTCTATAAAAAAAGTCTATATAGATCATAAATTATGTACAGACCATAAAATAGTGGTATGTACATATACACATGCACAACATAATATATGAGGAGTAAGGGTATAGAAATGTGTTTCAAATTCAGTTCTCTGTTGCTCTATCTCCTTGACTTCCCCTAATTTTCTTATTCATCATTTTTATAAGAAAAGAAATCATAAGTTGAAAGCATGCAGGGAATATGAGGAAGCATGAAAAGGCATCACGCTGATTTAGCAAAAATGATTAGGAAGGAGAGATGAGCATAAAAGTAGCAAAGTCACTATTCTCCTTTCCACTTCTATGAGACTGCGCCCAGGGTATGTTATTAGGACACTACATTTTGGTTGCCATGTTGGATGATATGGTAGAAAACAAAATATTGATGATATGGTAGAAAACAAAGTTTTTCAATATGAGCATATTGCACCAGTGATGAATTTTTGTGGCATATTTATTGTGGAGCATCAAAAGAAAGTAGAAAAATACAAAGGAAAAATTCAGTGATTTGTTTGGGTAGATTTAGCTTAAAAGAAATACTGACTATTGCAGGCTCAAGCATTGCAAATTCAAATGACTACAGATAAGAAGAATGAGAAATGGGTTAAGTAGGGACCACAGCAATTTGGGAAGCATGTTTTCTCTAAAGGTGCAAAGGCAGCTTTAGCAGACTGCTGACAGAAAATGGAATTTTTATGCAAAACTGCCATTTTAAAATAATTTATTATTTAGAACTGTTTAGGTTCACAACAAAATGGAGGAGAATGTACAGAGATTCCATATATACTCTCTCCTCTCACCCAAGTACAGCCTCCTCCACTATCAACACCCTACACCAGATTGGTACATTTGTTTTAATGGATGAACCTACACTGATGTATTATTATCATCCAAAGTCTGTAGTTTATGTTAGTGTTCACTCTTAGTGTATGTACACTTTATAGGTTTTGGAAAGCTATAATGAAATGTATCCACCACTACAGTTCCATAGAAAATAGTTTCACTGCACTGAGTATCCTCTGTTCTCCACTCTATTCTTCTTCCCACTTTTCCTGAACTCTTTGCAACCACCAATTGTTAGATTTTTTTCATGGTTTTTCCTTTTCCAGAACATCATACAGTTGTCATCTCACATTATGTAACCTTTTCAAACAGGCCTTTTCACTTAGTAATATGCATTTAAGTACCCCCTTAAACCACATCTTTTCATGGCTGAATAGCTCATTCATTTTTATTGCTGAATAATATTCCATCGTATAGATGTACTACAGTTTATTTATCCATTTACTTATAGAAAAATAATTTGCCTGCTTCAAGTGTTGGCAATTATGAATAAAGAAGATATAAACATCTGCGTACAGGTTTCCCTGTGGACATATGTTTTCAATTCATTTGGGTATATAACAAAATGTGTGATTGTTGGATATATGTAAGTGTATGTCAGGCACTGCTCAACTGTCTTCCAAAGTGACTGTACCATTTTCCATTGTCATGTAGGCTTATAATATTCACAAATATTAATTCAAACTGCATCATAAAACTAAATATAAAAGGCAAACTATAAAACTAATAGAAGATAACATATGACAAGTTCTAGATGGCTTTGGTACTATAGACTGAAAATTTGTGCCATTCCTATAAATTCATAACTTGAAATCATAATCCCCAACGTTATGGTATCAGGAGGTGGGGACTTTTGTAGGTGTTTGGATGATGAGGGTGGAGCTCTCAGGAGTGAGATTATTGCCTATATAAATGATACCCTAGAGAGCTCCCTCATTCCTTCTGCTATGTGAGCACACAGGAAGAAGACGGCCAACTGTAAACCAGGAAGTGGGTGCTTACCAGACACCAAATCTGCTGGTACAGGCTTAGAGTTTTGTTTTCTTTTGTTTTGTTTTTTTTTGAGTGTGGACGTCCAGTTTGTCTGGCATCATTTGTTGAAAAGACAATGCTTTCCTGCATCTTATTGCCTTTGCTCCTTTCTTAAAGGATAGGTGACTATATTTGCATGAGTGTAATTCTGCATTGTCTATTCCATTGCATTGATCTGTTTGTTTATTCTTTTGCCAGTACCACAGTCTTGATCACTATAGCCTTACAGTAAGTCTTAAAGTCGGGTAATGTCAGTCTTAGGACTTTTGTCTTCTCATTTAATACTAAATATGATGTTCTGGCTCTTCTGCCTTTCCATATAAACTGTAGAATTAGTTTGTTGATATTTATGTCAACAAATAACTTGCTGGAATTTTGATTAAGATTGTGTAGGTTTCACAGATCAAGTTGGACAATCTTCATCTCTATGATCATGGGATTTCTCTTCCTTTATTTAGCTACTCTTTGATTTCTTTCATCAGAGTTTTATAGTTTTCTCATGTAGATGTTATGTATATTTAGATTTATACCTAAGCATTTCATTTTGTGATGTTAATGTAAATAGCATTGTGTTTTAAATTTCAAATTCAAATATTAATTCTTTGTACATTAAAAACTGATTAACTTTTGTACATTAGCCTTGTATTTTACAACCTTACTATAATTGTTTATTAGTTCCAGGAGGATTTTTTAGTTAATTCTTTTGAATGCTCTACACAGACAATAATGTAATCTGCAAAGACGGTTTTATTTCATCCTTCCCATTTTTAAAACTTTTATTTCATTTTCTTGTCTTGCTGCATTAGCTAGGATTTCTAGTACTTAGCAAAAAAGAATGATATGAGGAGACATCCTTGCCTTGTTCCTAATCAGAGGGACAGCTAGTAGTTTCTTGCAAGTAAGTATAATGGCAGTGATAGATATTTTTAGATATTCAGCAAGTTGAGGAAGTTATCTTCTATTGTTAGTTTGGTGAGAGTTTCTTTTTTTTTTTGTACTTTAGGTTCTGGGGTACATGTGCAAATCATGCAGGATTGTTGCATACGTACATACATGGCAATGTGGTTTGCTGCCTCCGTCCCCCCGTCACCTATATCTGGCATTTCTCCCCATGTTATCTCTCCTCAACCTTCCCGCCCCCTGCTGTCTCTCCCCTAACCCCCACCAACAGATCCCAGTGTATGATGCTTCCCTCCCTGTGTCCATGTGATCTTATTGTTCAACATCCACTTATGAGTGAGAACATGTGGTGTTTGATTTTCTGTTCTTGTGTCAGTTTGCTGAGAACTATGGTTTCCAGATTCATCCATGTCCTTACAAAGGACACGAGTTCATCATTTTTTATGGCTGCATACTATTCCATGGTGTATATGTGCCACATTTTCCTTTTCCAATCTATCACTGATGGGCATTTGGGTCGGTTCCAGGTCTTTGCTATTGTAAAGTGCTGCAATGAACATATGTGTGCACATGTCTTTATAATAGAACGACTTATAGTCCTTTGGGTATATGCCCAGTAATGGGATTACTGGGTCAAATGGAATTTCTATTTCTAGATCCTTGAGGAATTGCCATCTGTCTTCCACAATGGTTGAACTAATTTACACTCCCACCAACAGTGTAAAAGTGTTCCTATTTCTCCACATCCTCTCTAGCACCTGTTGTCTCCAGATTTTTTAATGATAGCAATTCTAACTGACGTGAGAGTTTTTATTATGATTGAGTGATAGAGTTTTACAAATGCTTTCTCTGTATCTGTTGATTTGACCATTTAACTTTTCTTTTTTAGCTTGTTAATGTAAAGGATTCCATTAATTGATGTTCAAATGTTAAACTAGCCTTGCTTACTGCATATGAAAATACAATCCACTTGATAGTGGCATACAATTCATTTTTTTTTTTTTTTTTGAGACTCAGTCTCACTTTGTCACCCAGGCTGGAGTGCAGTGGCACGATCTTGGCTCTCTGCAACTTCTACCTTCCAGGTTCAAGTGATTCTCCTGCCTCAGCCTCCCGAGTAGCTGGGATTACAGGCAAACACCACTGCACTCAACTAATTTTTGTTTTTTTACTAGAGACAGTATTTTACTATGTTGGCCAGGTTGGTGTCAAACTCCTGACGTCCAGTGATCCAGCTTGCTTCAGACTTTCAAAGTGCTGGGATTATAGGCCCGAGCCACTGCACCTGGGCAATAGTGGCATATAATTCTTTTTATACATTGTTGAATTGAATTTGGTAATATTTTATTGAAGTATTTTGTATCTATATTCATAAAATATATTGGCCTCTAGTTATTTTTTTTTTCTTTCTAGTAATGTCTTCATCTGGTATTAGTATTAGGGTAATGATGGCTTTATAGAATGTTAGAAAGTACTCCCTCTAGTTCTATCTTCTTGAAGAGATTATAGAGAATTGTTATAATTTCTTCCTTAAATTTCTAGTACAACTCACCATTGAACTCTTCTAGGCTGGGTATTTTCTCTTTTGGAAGATTATTTTCTTTTTAATATCCAAGGAATGTGAAATAATGTCTCTTCTTTCATTTCTGATATAAATAATTTGTGTTTTCTCTGTTTTTAGTTAGTTAGCCTGGCTACAGGGTTATCAATTTTACTGGTCACTTTAAAGAAACAGCTTTTGGTTTCATTGGTCTTTCTCTATTAATTTCCTATTTTCAGTTTCATTGACTTCCACTCTAATTTTCATTATATGTTTTCTTAGGCTTACTTTTGATTTTATTTGCTGTTCTTTCTGGTTTCCAAGATGGATAATTAGATTATTGATTTTAGTTATTTATTCTTTTCTAATATAAGCCATTCTTTGCATATCACACATTTTGACAAGTTCTGCTTTCATCTCCATTTAGTTCAAAGTATTTTTAATTTCTCTTAAAATTACTTTTTTGATCTATGTGTTATTTAGAAATGTGTTATTTAATCCTTAAGTACTTGGGGATCTTTCAGTTATCTTTCTGTTATTAATTTCCCGTTTAATTCCTTTGTGGTCTGAGAGCATCCATTGTATCATTCCCTTTATTTTAAATGTGTTAAGGCATACTAATGGCATAGAATATGTTCTATTCTGGCGAATGTTCCATGTAAACTTTAGAAAAATGTGTATTCTGCTGTTGTTGAATAAGTATTGTGTAGACATTAAATATACTCAATTAGTTGATGCTGCTTCCTGTTAGACTTGTTCAAAAACTCCTATTTTTCAGTTTAGGAATTAATTCAGTTAATTTTTTGCACACTGTCAAACCAAAGAAAAAATACACATACTTGAAATATTACAATGTGGACTTAAATCTAACACAAACTTTAAAATTGTATATGTCAAAATAAACACCCTGAGAAGGTAAACTATCTGTATATCACACAGCTATTTCAAGGTGGGACTGAGAAAAAAACTGAGCTAATTAGACGCCAGAAGACCTCAGTATTTATCTCCTCTACATTTTGCCTCCCAATGATTGTTAACAAAGAGTTCTGTACAATAAAATAGTACTTTATTTGGCAAGGAATCTATCTTATAATAACTTTTAAAATATTTGATTTATTACTATTTTGAAGAAATTATCACAAATTAAAATTACTTTCAAAATTCTTTGAAGAATGGCATATTCCAATGTAAGATTCAATTTGACAATATGATTCCAGTGTCCCAAACATACAGTGTTATAGTTCGGTTGCCACCTCCTGCCTGCCTATAGAGAAGTGCTCTGCCAATGTAAACTTGTTGGATCTTTATCAGTTAGAAAAAGTAAAATCAATTTTTATCCCTCAAATTTACAGGAGTTTACCAAAATAGTTCATTCCTGTTTTCAACAGGAATTTGGAAAGGTAGAGAATTCAGTGTGGAGGGAAGATCATAGCAAGCATGAAAGTTTATAAAATATAGGGGGGATCAAAGATGGCTCAAGAGAAACAACTCTGGAGTACAGTTCCCTGCGAGAACAATGCAGAGGGTGAGTGATGACCACATTTCCAAACGAGTTATTACTGCCCACAGACCAGGAGATTCCCCAGGCCAAAAAGCACCACAGGTTTCCAGCATGGCTGTTTCAGCTGGTACCATGGATTTCTGCACAAAAACACACAAATCTGGGCAGCCGTTTAAACTAGTGCCTGGAACACCAGGAAGACAGAGCTGCCCATTCAACTGACAAAGAAGGGGCTGAAACAGGGAGCCGGTGATCTGGCTCAGTGGGTACCACCCCATAAAGACCAGCAATCTGAAACACTCTGGATTCAGAGTTTCACAGTAAGCACAGCTGGACCCCTGACAATTCAGCTTAGTGAGGGAAAGGGAGTCTGCCATTACCAAGGCAGTCCACAATTACCAAGGCAATCCACCATTACTGAGGCTGTCTGCCATTACTGAGGCAGAGCACTATTACAGAGGCAGTTCTAACTATACCTCTATAAACAAATACACAAGGAATTTTACACAGCAGCTGGGCAGAGTCCACAGCAGCTCAGCAATGCCTTTGCTGGTAGACTGTGAATAGACTACCTCCTTGCTAGGCAGAGCATCTTTGAAAAAGGCGGCAACACCTCAGGAACTTATAAATAAAGCCCCGTCTTCCCAGGACAAAGCACGAGGGAAAAGAGGTGGTTATGAGTTCTGCTGCAGCAGACTTAAATGTACCTGCCCAGCAGCTCTGAATGGAACAAAGGAGCTCACAGCACAGCACTTGAGCTCCTAAAAGGGACAGACTGGCTCTTCAAACAGCTCCCCAACTCCTGTAGATCCAAAGAGACATCTCATAAAGGAGAGCTCTGGCTGACATCTGGCAGGTACTCTTCTGGGATGAAGACAACAGAAGAAGAAACTGGCAGCAACCCTTACTATTCTGCAGCCCCCACGGGTGATCCCCAGGCAAGCAGGGTCTGGAGTGGGCCTCCAGCAGTCCTGTAGCAGAGAGATCTGACTGTTAGAAGGAAAATTTTAAAAACAAAAAGAAATAGCTCCAACATCAACAAAAAGGACGTCCACTGAGAGACCCCATCCAAAAGTCACCAACTACAAAGACTACAGGTAAATAAATCCATGAAGATGGAAAGAAACCAGCTCAAAAAGGATGAAAACACCAAAACCACAACACCTTTTCTCCTCCAAGGGATCATGACTCCTCACCAGCAAGGGAACAAAGCTGGATGGAGAAAGAGTGTGATGAACTGACAGAAGCAAGCTTCAGAAGGTGGGTAATAACAAACTTCTCAGAGCTAAAAGAACATGTTCTAACCCAAAACAAAGAAACTAATAACCATGAAAAAAGGTTATATGAAATGCTAAATAGGATAAACAGCTTAGACAAGAATATAAATGACTTGATGGAGCTGAAAAACACAACACAAGAACTTCATGAAGCATACAAAAGTTTCAATAGCTGAATCAACCAAGCAGAAGAAAGGATATCAGAGATTGGAGATCAACTTAATGAAATAAAATGAGAAGGCAACATTAGAGAAAAAAAGAGTGAAAAGAAATGAATCAAGCCTCCAAGAAATATGGGATTATGTGAAATGACCTAATCTCCATTTGATAGGTGTACCTGAATGTGATGGAGAGAAAGAATCCAAGCTGGAAAACACTCTTCAGGATATTATCCAGGAGAAATTCCCCAACCTAGCAAGTCAGGTCAACATTCAATTCCAGGAAATACAGAGAATACCACAAAGAAATTCCTCAAGAAGAGTAACCCCAAGGCACATAATCTTCAGATTCACCAGGGTTGAAATGAAGGAAAAACTGCTAAGGGCAGACAGAGAGAAAGGTCAGGTTATTCACAAAGAGAAGCCCATCAGACTCACAGTGGATCTCTTGGCAGACACCCTACAAGCCTGAAGAGAGTGGGGGCCAATTTTCAACATCCTTAAAGAAAAGAACTTCAACCTAGAATTTCATATCCAGCCAAAGTAAGCTTCATAAGTGAAGGAGAAATAAAATCCTTTATGGATAAGCAATTGCTGAGAGCTTTCATCACCACCAGGACTGCCTTACAAGAGCTCCTGAAAGAAGCACTAAACATGGAAAGGAACAACCAGTACCAGCCACTCCAAAAGTGTACCAAATGGAAAAGACTATCGACACAATAAAGAAACTGCATAAAATAACAGGCAAAACAACCAGCTAGCATGAAAATGGCAGGATCAAATTCACACATAACAATATTAACCTTAAATGTAAATGGGCTCAATTCTGCAGTCAAAAGACACAGACTGGCAAATTGAATAAAAAGTAAATATCCATCACTGTGCTATATTCAGGAAACCCATCTCACATGCAAGGACACACGTAGGTTCAAAATAAAGGGATGAAGGAAGATTTAACAAGCAAATGGAGAGCAAAAAAAAAGCAGGAATTGCAATCCTAGTCTCTGATAAAATGCACTTTAAACCAACAAAGATCAAAAGAGACAAAGGAGGGCATTACATAATGGAAAAATGATCAATGCAACAAGAAGAGCACTCAATATAGGAGCACCCAGATACTTAAAGCAAGCTCTTAACGACCTACAAAGAGACTTAGACTCCCACACAATAATAGTGGGAGACTTTAGTACTCCACTGTCAATATTAGACAGATCAATGAGACAGAAAATTAACAAGAATATCCAGGATATGAACTCATATCTGGACCAAGCAAACCTAATAGATATCTATAGAACTCTCCACCCCGAATCCACAGAACATACATTCTTCTCAGCACCACATTACACCTACTCTAAAATTGACCACATAGTTGGAAGTAAGTCACTCCTCAGCAAATGCAAAAGAATGGAAGTAATAACAAACAGTCTCTCAGACCACAGTGCAGCCAAATTAGAACTCAGGATTAAGAAACCAACTCAGAACTGCACAACGTCATAGAAACTGAACAAATGGCTCCTGAATGTTGACTGGATAAACAATGAAATTAAGGAAGAAATAAAAATGTTCTTTAAAACCAATCAGAACAAAGACACAATGTACCAGAATTTCTGGGGCACATTTAAAGCAGTGTCTAGAAGAAAATTTAGAGCAATAAGTGCCCACATGAGTAGTAAGGAAAGATCTGAAATTGACATCATGTCAACAAAATTGAAAGAGCTAGAGGAGCAAGATCAAAAAATCTCCAAAGCTAGCAGAAGACAAGAATTAACTAAGATCAGAGCAGAACTAAAAGAGAGAGAGACACAAAAAAAAACCTTCAAAAATTAAATAAATCCTGGAGCTGGTTTTTTGAAAAGGTCAACAAAATAGACAGACCTCTAGCCAGATTACTGAAAAAGAAAAGAGAGAAAAATCAAATAGATGCAATAAAAAACAATAAAGGGGTTATCTCCACAGATTCCACAGAAATACAAACTACCATCAGAGATTACTACAAACAACTCTATGTACATAAACAAATAAACCTGGAAGAAATGAATAAATTCCTGGACACTTGCACTCTCCCAAGCCTATACCGGGAAGAAGTTGAAACCCGGAATAGACCAATAACAAGGGCTGAAATCGAGGCAGCAATTAATAGCCTACCAACCAAAAAAAGTCCAGGTCCAAATGGGTTCACAGTAGAATTCTACAAGATGTACAAAGAGGAGCTGGAACTAATCCTGAAACTATTCCAAACAATAAAAAAGAGGAAATCCTTCCCAAATATTTCTATGAGACCAACATTATCCTGATACCAAAACCCAGCAGACACTCAATAAAAAAACAAAACTTCAGGTCAATATCCATTATGAACATAGATGCAAAAATCTTCAATATAATATTGGCAAATCTATTGCAACAACACATCAAAAAGCTTATCCACCATGATCAAGTAGGCTTCATCCCGGGGATGCAAGGCTGATTCAACATACCCAAGTCTATAAACATAATCCACCACATAAACAGAACCAAAGACAAAAACCACATGATTATCTCAATAGATGCAGAAAAGGCCGCCTACAAAATTCAACAGCATTTATTCTAAAAACTCAATAAACTAGGTATGAATAGAATGTATCTTAAAATAATTAAAGCTATTTATGACAAACCCACAGCCAATATCATACTGAATGGGCAAAAACTGGAATCATTCTCTTTGAAATCTGACACTAGACAAGGATGCCCTTTCTCACCACTCTTATTCAATATAGTGTTTGAAGCTCTAGTCAGAGCAGCCAGGCAAGAAAAAGAAATAAAGGGTATACAATTAAGAAAGGAGGAAGTCAAACTGCCTCTATTTGCAGATGACATGATAGTGTATTTAAAAGACCCATCCTCTCAGTCCAAAATCTTCTGAAACTGATAAGCAACTTCAGCAAATTCTCAGGATACAAAATCGATGTGCAGAAATCACAAGCATTCCTATACACCAATAATAGACTAACAGAGGACCAAGTCAAGACCAAACTCCCATTCACAATTGCTACAAAGAGAATAAAATACCTAGGAATAAAACTAACAAAGAATGTAAAGGACCTCTTCAAGGAGAACTACAAACCACTGCTAAAGGAAATAAAAGAGGACACAAACAGATGGAAAAACATTCCATGCTTAAGGTTAGGAAGAATCAATATCGTGAAAATGGCCATACTGCTCAAAGTAATTTATAGATTCAATGCTATCCACATCAAGTTTCCAATGACCTTCTTCACAGAACTGGGAAAAAAACACCTTAAACTTCATAAGGAACCAAAAGAGTCCACACAGCCAAGGCAATCCTAAGCAAAAATAACAAAGATGGAGGCATCACGCTACCTGACTTCAAACTATACTACAAGGCTACAGTAATCAAAACAGCATGGTACTGGTACCAAAACAGAGATATAGGACAATAAAGAGAAGAGAGGCCTCAGAGTCAATGCCACACATCTACAACCAACTGATCTTTGACAAACCTGACAAAAATAAGCAATGGGGAAAGGATCCTCTGTTTAATAAATGGTGTTTGCAAAACCAGCAAGCCATGTGCAGAAAGCAGAAACTGGACCCCTTCCTGACACCTTACATTAAAATTAACTCCATGTGAATTAAAGATTTAAACATAAAACCTAACACCATAAAAACCCTAGAAGAAAATCTAGGCAAAACCATTCGGGAAATAGGCATAGGCAAGGACTTCATGACTAAAACACCAAAAGCATTGGCAACAAAAGCCAAAATAGACAAATGGGACCTAATTAAACTCCAGAGTTTCTGGACAGCAAAGGAAATAATCATTAGAGTGAACTGGCAACCAAAAGAATGAGAAAAAAATTTTACAATCTACCCATCTGACAAGGGGCTAATATCCAGAATCTACAAAGAACTAAACAGATTTATAGGAAAAAAACAAACCCATTCAAAAGTGGGTGAAGGATATGAACAGACACTTTTCAAAAGAAGGCATTTATGAGGCCAAGAAACACATGAAAAAATGCTCATCATCACTGGTCATTAGAGAAATGCAAAACAAAACCACATTGAGATACCATTTCATGCACGTTAGAATGACAATCACTAAAAATCTGGAGACAACAGATGCTAGAGAGGATGTGGAGAAATAGGAATACTTGTACACTGTTGGTGGGAGTGTAAATTAGTTCAACCAGTGTGGAAGACAGTGTGGTGATTCCTCAAGGATCTAGAAATAGCAATTCCATTTGACCCAGCAATCCTATTACTGGGTATATATACCCAAAGGACTATAAATCATTCTATTATAAAGACGTGCACACGTATGTTCATTGCAGCACTCTTTACAATAGCAAAGACCTGGAACCAACCCAAATGCCCATCGATGATAGACTGGACAAGGAAAATGTGGCACATATGCACCATGGAATACTATGCAGCCATAAAAAAGGAGGACTTCGAATCCTTTGTAGGGACATGGATGAATCTGGAAACCATTATTCTCAGCAAACTGACACAAGAACGGAAAATCAAACACCACATGTTCTCACTCATAGGTAGGTGTTGAACAATGAGAACACATGGACACAGGGAGGGGAGCATCACACACTGAGTTCTGCTGAGGGGGGCTGGGGAGGGACAGTGTGGGGTGGGGAGGTTAGGGAGGGAACATGGGGAGAAATGCCAGACATAGGTGACGGGGGGAAGGAGGCAGCAAACCACATTGCCATGTATGTACCTATGCAACAATCCTGCATGATCTGCACATGTATCCCAGAACCTAAAGTACAATAAACACACACATGCTCATATATATATATATATAAAATAAAATGTTAAACGGAAAGTGGGGTATTGCATCTTTAACAAAATACAGTGAAAAAAATATTGTTGGGAATCTTTAATTTTTTGAGAATGTTACTTATATTTATGAACATAAAAGGTCATTGTATGTAATAAAAGATTGTTTATGAAAGAGGCTGTAAGATGTAAAAACTCTAAACGTTTCCCCATATCCAAATGAGGTGTGTCAGTTTTTGATATTGTTCATATTTTGGGGGCTCAATCTCTGTGGTATAGACAGGGAGCTGTGAATTCTAATACATCAAAAATGTCTCTGTAAGAAGCTTTTTTAGGTAGTGAAAATATAAACTTCATGGGGAAAAGTCATGTAATATTGAGAAGGAGATGTTACACATTTAGAAACAAAATGAAAGGAAAGAGCGATTCAATGACACCTACAGATGTTTCCAAAGAACTATTGAATCATCTCTCTTTTAGAGTCTACAGATGTTATAACAGGTTCTGATGTTAAGTAGTTTTGTTTCTAAGATAGCAGCAATTCCAACCTCTCGTATTATTGTTGTATGATGCCATTTTCAATTTTAAAGAAAATTATATTGTGTTAAAATTCTGATTTTCCCCTTACTATTGATGACAGTCTTGAACACACTACTTACACACTATTGTGGATTTCACATATATTTGTAAAATATATATGTTTCTATTTTCAAATAAGCTTGTTTTAGGCAAAGCAAATTATAGACAGAAACTTGAAATACTAGTCAATCAATTTATATAATCTCTCTGTGTAAAACACATTTTTATCCTGTGTGCCAAAAAAGTCTTTGAGTCTTGTATTCATTATTAATTAACAAATCTAGTCTCTGCTATTTCGGAGTCTTTGCACATCTTCTGTCTGACTGGAACATATGAAACCTCTTTCTTTATAGCTAGTTCCTTCAGAAGTCCTCTGTGATCACCCTCATTTCTTTGGTCTTAACAAAGTGTCCTCTTTTCTTTATAGCCCTTGTTTGCTTGCTTGTTTACCTGTTTCACCTAAAAGTGAACAAACATAGGAATGTTTATTCACCACGATTGTGTGCATAGCTTTTAACAAATGCCTAGCAAATATTAGGTACACAATAAATATTTGTTCTGAGAGTAAGTAAAAGAATAAAGATGACATAGTATAAAAAGCACTAAATTTGAGGTCAAAAGACTTGGGTTCTTCTTACTCTTCTGATAACCTTTCATCTATGTAAGACAATTATTTATCTTGGCCTTATTTAACAGGTGTAAACAGGGATATAACAATAAGGCTTCCTTTACATGGTGGTTATTATGATGAAAGATAGTCAATGAGAAGTGTGAGCACATGATAGGTTCTTGGTAAATAGTTGTTATAAAGCTTGTGTAGCCTTGGGTAACTCATCTGTAAAATCAGTAATTGAGTAATTGTGAAGTGACAGTATGATTACTATAAGTTCTGTGCCTGGCACAGAGTAGCCACAGCAGATGTCTGTTGAATATGCGTTTTAAGAAATTGTATTCTCTAATATTAATTTCAGTACCCACATTTTCACTTTACGTGTTTGAGAAAAAGTTTTTACATATGCAGAAATTTTTCTTGTTATGGTTTCATCAACATTAGTTTCTTTTTCATATTTAGCTTTAATTTAGGATAGTTTCTGACGATAATTCTTGTTTTACTAATGACAATAAACTCAAGTTGAATTTCTTTTTCCTTTTCACTTTCCCTTCAGAGTAACACATGATTCTGATTATCACTAAATTCTCCTTTTTAATGTAGTACTGATTAGTTTACTCTTCTAGAAAGCCATCATTAACTGTTTCCTCACTCTGAAAATGTTCAAGAGAATCAAATGATCAGCTGTCAGAGTGAATAGAAATTGAAATGCAAATCTAAACATTTAACCTGTGTAGGAAACAGCATTCTGAATAAGCTTCATCAAACCCTAATATTAGTATTGAGAATAAGTAGCATCAGACAATACGATAACATCACGGTGATGAAATGGCTTGGATTTCTCAAAATGGGATAGAAATATCAATGTGAAACACTTATTACAATAAGTTGAGCTATGTAAATAGTTTTGAGTATCAAGGAAAGATGAAACAGAAGCAATTTAAAATGTAATAGCTTCCTAGGAATTTGTTAAGAATCACTGCCTTACTGAAGAATCCAGTACAAATCTGCAATATTTTCTGTCCAGATTCATTGATTTTTAGCTGACCTCATCTACTTATTTCCACCAATTGAACTTTTTTTTCCAAGACCGTGTCAATGCTGTGGTCTGCTTTCTCTGCAAATTCTCCACATTGATTCCTCTGTTTAGTTTTCATCATTTCCCCTGATCTTCATTTCTTTCTCTTTCCATGCCATTCCCCTTCCTCTTTAGGCCAACTTGTCTTGACTATTTTTTTTCCCAACCGTTTTAAATTTAAAACACCCTTTAAGAACTTTACAAATGTTATTGACCCTTTCTCCAGAGAAGTGCATATATAACCTCTTTTACTTTTAATTTTAGGGGATTCTTGGATATCCTAAAGTCTAATCCTGGATAAAACTCCAGGC